>BGNK01001267.1:43797-165451 GCA_003297005.1 Symbiodinium sp. clade A Y106 | reverse complement strand
CTCTTTGGGGCAAAACATCCGCAAGCGTCTTCCATGACGTGTAGTTTTCGGACCTGTCCGTTTCAAACTGAAACCGCTCAGACTCTGTCACGGGGCGCACGGAGTGGACAGAGCATCGGAAAAGTTGTGAGCCGACCAGTACCCACACAATGTGCCGTCGATCGTCATCTGCATCTTGATGCGGCAACACTTCGCTGAACACTACTCGACCAGGTCCTATCCAGTGAGGACGCCCCGATTTCTTTAGACCACCACGAGGTCCTTGAAATTGTTCCTTGGGCCAAACTCGCCTCCAAATCTTGACCAAGTCCATAGGATGGTAGGTCCGCAAGGGTTGGCGCACAGTGGTATTTCCNTTTCTTTAGACCACCACGAGGTCCTTGAAATTGTTCCTTGGGCCAAACTCGCCTCCAAATCTTGACCAAGTCCATAGGATGGTAGGTCCGCAAGGGTTGGCGCACAGTGGTATTTCCCAGCTTCGTGAGGACACGTTTGGCTCTGGTTTCCTTGGCAATGGCTTCAGCTCGCTCGCGGCCAGCCACCAGTCGGGTGAAGTCGTCCTTAAAGTCCGCCAGGGCATAGGTTCGCACATCCTCATCAGTCAAGGAGTACTCTTAAGCCCATTGAAATGCGGAGTAGCCAGCAGTATACTCTGTGGAGTTCAAGGCTGACGTGGCCAGAAGAAGGGTCACCATGGGGTCTTGCTCCAAGGCCTCCAAGTGAATGGCAGAGGCCGTCATCTTGAGATCCTTCACACCAGCCTCGACCACACCATGCGCCCAGGCTTCCTTCTCGGCCACGTATGACAGAGTCACATTGATGCTGCATCTGAAGAAAAACTCCTGGCCGCATCCAGAACCAGTAATTTTGGCTTTGGAAAGAGCGAAAGCCATCGCTCGGAGAAGGCCTTGATGAGATCATGTCCAGACTCGGTCCTCATTTCCAGGAAGTCGTACGAGAAGAGAGGACACACCACACGGAGCTTCGTAGCCAGATCCATCAGNCATCGCTCGGAGAAGGCCTTGATGAGATCATGTCCAGACTCGGTCCTCATTTCCAGGAAGTCGTACGAGAAGAGAGGACACACCACACGGAGCTTCGTAGCCAGATCCATCAGAAGCAGAAACTTCACCTTGATCTTGGAGCCTGGTGGGATCCACTCGCCAGAGTCCACTCCAACAGCGTGCCATGCTGAGTACATTTTATGCGTCGTAGCTGGGGGCACACTTCCTGAAGAAGTTCCGCCACTCTTCAGACTGGCACACGCGGGACAATGGTAGTTCCTGGCCATCTCCACCTTCCACTCTTCATGGCCAGCCTCCTTGATGATGCGGGCCAGGTTGCGATTCGAGGGGTGTCCCGCCGCCTTGTGGAACTTGGCAATTTGAGCTTCCCATCGAGCTCGTAGTTCTGATCCAACTTCGGCCGTGTCCTGCGTCACGTCTGGCTCCTTGAGAGTCGGGCACAAGGTCCCGTCCAGGTAGGTCGCAACCTGAATGGCCTTGAGCGGAAAGCCAAGGTTGTGTAGTTGATGTCGCTTCTCAGCAGGTAGTTGATCAAGTAGACGCGTGGTGTAGGCAGAGATGTAGATGCAGCTTCCCGTATGCTTCTGGGTTCCATGAAGAACTTCTGGTCGGAAGTCTACGAAGGCGTGCCATGTAGGTCGCACGTATCCAAGCTGTAGGGATCCATCTGGTGTCTTTCGTCGCACGGCCGGAAGACCAGGTGGAGGTTGTCCTTGCATCCACAGCTCCCCGCCGCTGTAGTTTCCAAGACCATGAACCACATTCAGGGTCCCCTTCAAATTGTGATGGTCCCGATGGGGAAGTGCGTGGCCATTAAAGGTCAACATGACACTTGACCAGCCCAGATCTGGTAGATGGTGACGGAGGTAGTAGTTGACGTATCGCACCAGTTCAGGGTATCGTAGACTTTGGTTGGTCACACCACAGAAGGCGCCATGAGAGTAGCAACCCAGGACCAGAGTTTGTTGTAGCTCGTGAGACCAACGTTCATTCTTGTTGACTCGGCTGGCAGGAAGTTGGGCTTGCAGATGTTGTAGAAGTCCCTCACAGGTTTCCATGTCAAAGGATTGTTTCAACCGAGCTTCGCGGGCCACAGACTCAAGCATGATCTTATCATGCTGGAACATCGTCATCTCCCCGTAGAAGTCGTCCACATCACCACCATATCCAGTGTTAAACTCCACATCGGGAAGGTCGGAGCCTGTCTCAAGGTCGGCTTTGAGGTCGTCGTTGTTGTCATCCCAGTCTGGCTGCTGGAGAAGTCGTAGGTGTCTTTCCGGAACCATCTGACCTTTCCAATGTCGTGTCCATGCCTGAACCAGTTTCCAGGGGTAGTAGGACGACCGAGCAGTCTCCTGACCTTCAATGTGACCATGGACACCATGATTGCCACAGCAAACTTTTGCTCGGAAGGCACGGTGGAAGACGGGGTTGTTGGTGCGGATCAACCACTTCTTCTTCAGGAAGGCCGTGTTATCCTCGGTCTTCATGCCATAGACGCAGCCGTCGATTCGACAATCCAACCAGTCCTGACCTTGTCGGTGTAGTTGAGCTGCGAGGTCCTCCAAAGGTTTTTGCTTCCAGCCAAAGCAGGGAAACAGCCATTCCCAGTAGATCTCCACATCCGGGTCCTCATCCACCGTCTTGAGGATAAAGTCCACGGCATCCTTGAGCATCCGGCGTTCGCGTCGGCGGTATCCTTCGAGGCGTTCGCGCTTCTCCGGGTCGTTGTAGTTGACGCTGCTCCAGCTGCACCACTTGGTGCACGGAAGGCTAAACCACAGACGTTGGGGTCGGTGTTGTCGCCGTAGAGCTTGTAGTCGATCCCAAGTCTCGTGGCGGTAGAGATCAAAGCCCGTCGACAGGTTGATACGGCGAGGTCGTAGTCCATGTTCCTCCGCAGCCTCACTGAGCCACGAGTGGGGGCTGCAGGCCAGCTCCCAAATGCCATCACGGCCCTCGAGATGGAGGCCGAGAAGGAGAGAAGTAGTTGCCGTTGCCATCATTGCTGCCATCGCCGTCACCTTCTTACCCATGTACACAGGAGTGCTGGGCACCGGCTTGTAGGTGGTCACTGTTGGTCCTGACCGGCCTCCATAGCTGCAATCAGCTCCTCGTCGTCCACCATGCCCCAGGTTGTCGCCGATGTTTCCGGTGACGAGGGGTACCCAGCCGTTGCCGGAGGCACCGAAGTTGTTGCCGCCGCGTTGTTGCCCAGGATGTCGCTGATCGCCTTGCGCAACACATAGTCGGCCTTCACCTTTTCCATGGCATAGTGACAGATCTTGGCGGTTGGACGAACAGCTCCGAGCGCAGTCTCCAGCTCGTTCAGCATCACCTGAACCATTGCGGCATTCACTGTTTCGGTACTCGATGCTGGGCTCCCCTTGCGAGGAGTGTAAAGCATCCGGAGGTTGCAGCATTGACAGTTGATCCACTGCCCGTGTGGGTTGCTTAGAGGAGCTGCCGGAGTGTGCTGCCCGAAACATGGCCACTGTGTCTTCTTGGTGCGAGGGTCTCGAAGATCCATTTTCATCCTCCGGCTGGTGTCGAAGGATCGGGCCCTCTGTTTGGGACGTGCCTTCGCCTTGTAGGCGGCCTGGAGGATCGCCTCGGTCTCGGGGTCCACGGAGGGAGCCGTTGTCGTCGAAGAGGGCTTCGCTGCAGCGGGGGCCGCGGGCGTCGCCATGAGAACTTGAAGAGGAAGTTGTCGTAGGAGAAGTGGCAAAAGCAGAGCCACACATTTGAGCTGTCACAGCTGCCGGGGTCGTCGATGAATGACCATGCTGATACAAGCGCCACATCCTTGCGCGAGCGTTGGCAAGCGACTGTTCATCATGTGCACGATCACTGGCATTCAAATCTATCCAAGCAGTCCACAGCTCAAGCATTTGTTGTGACATGTCAGCTTCACTGCCAAGAGGACACCGACGCACAAGAACATGAGCATTACCTTCCATACAAGTGTTCCCTCGTGTCAAGTGATAGACAATGTCGTAGATGTAGTGTCCCTTGGGATTCACTTCTAGCTGAAAGATCTCTGGGTTCTCCTCCTTGGTACACATAGCTAACCCCGTTCCGAAGTCAATCAGTAGCCCTGTTCCCTTGTTGCCCAGGAAATCCATGCCAATCAACAATGGAACAAGAGTTTGTTTGTCAAAGTTGGACTGGTAGTACTCCGCCGGGCTGGGTAAGGTGTACAGTGAGAAGGTTTGCACCTGACCTGACACACGACTGGACATGTGAACACGACAGAGAGCTCGACCCCAACGCCCATTCCCAAACCGAAAGTATGGCCGCGCTGACTGGTCGAACTCAATCTTCGCAGAGTTGTCCTTTGCAAGCACGGATCCTATGAGCCCCTGTACGACTGCTTCAGGAGCAGCGGAAGCGGTTGCTCCGCAATCGAGCATGCCGGTGTGGACATTGCTGGCGCTCGTGGAGGAGGACTGCAGCTCATAGCTCTCACTCAGCTCTAGGCCGCCGACAAACATGTTGGAGGCATAGGCGTTCACAGCACGTTCGTATCCTTTCCCTTGCTCTTTCCTTTGCCCTTGCCTTTCATCCAAGCTTGTGCTTCCATCCACATCGAGCGCTTGCCCTTGCCCTTGCCTTTGGACTTGCTCTTTCCCTTGTTGAAGTAGAGGTCGTCATAGTAGTCCGCAGCATAAGAAGAATGCTTGCCATAACCCTTCGGCCTTGGTCCACGTCGATCGGGACAATCGCGAGCAAAGTGTTGTCCCCCACATACAAAGAAGCGGCCACCTCCAGCGCCCTTGCCTTGCATGACGGCGCCGAATCCTCTGTCCTTGCGAAGGGCCTGGGTGGCCCTCTGGGCCTCGGCCCATGTACGGTTGGCCTCCGCGGCCAGACTCTCGGCTATCTGTTCCGCCTTCTGCGCCTCCTGGAAGCGAGTCTTCGCCTCCGGATCATCTGGTTCCTGAGCCGTAGCCGCCGAGTAGGTCTCCTCAGGGTACTCGTCGGAGTTTGGATACCACCAATCGTCCTCGTAACCGGCGTCCGTGTAGTAGAGGTCGTCCCACCATCCATACGCCGAGTCGTCGTCCAGGTCATCCCAGCATCCATGCTGGTAGTAGGTCTCGTTGACATCCGTATCCTGGAGGTAGTGAGCGTTGTAGCCTCCCTGATGTCCGCCATGACGACCGAGGAGTTGGTCGTCCCAGAGGCCTTGAAGGGCCGAAGAGATGACCGTGTAATCCAAGCTGTTCTTGGTCGTGCTGAGGATGTCCCGCTTCTCTTCGTGGGATAACCCCGCTGCCTGGAGTAAGCGCCATCCCCGAAGAACATCCAGGATGAAGCTGTCTGCAAGGGACAGCTCGTCCAGCGGCGTAGGCTTGACGACCCCCTTGTCCTCTGGTGTAGCGAGCGGCTCATCATACACACTGCCACCGCCATCACGTTGATGGCTCGGGGATGAGCCTGTGGCCGCAGTCACCCTAGGCTCTTCACGTTCAGCTCCTGGGGAACGGCCATCTTCGGGAGAATCGGCGGCGCCTGCTGCATCATCACGCTCGGCCTCGTCATACTCGCCCTCGTACCAATCGCCATTGCCCCACCAACTGGACCAGCCATAGTCCGCTTCCCACTCGTAGTCATCAAGGTCCTGAGACGTAGGCAACCCGAAGTCTCGACTCTCCTGGCTAACTCCAAGCTTGTCCTCGTGGAGCCTGATGATCGCCTCCACGAACTCCTCGTGCATAAGAGTCTCCCTTACCAGGAACGTCTGAATGGATTCTCCTTGAAGTCGTTTGAAGCCGAAGTATTGTTGGCAAATGGCAGCAGCGTTGGGTAGAGAGCGACGAACAAGCGGACTGGCCGCTAAGCGTTGCAAGAAGATCTTCACACCATCAGCGCTGTCGAATCCAATCTTGCTCCAGCTCATCGCCAGTAGTCTCGCTGGTCCGGTGAGGCGAGACAAGAGCTTGGACGCCACATAGCGCCGTTTGTGAACCGGCGTTGATTGCATGTACCATGAGACTTCACGAGTATAACGCCGCCAAGTGCGGGCAGATCCGTCCCAGCCGGGGATAGAGGAGGAATCCTTGTTGTCGGACATGTTGTCACCACGAGGAAGAGTTATCCGATGTAGTCCGCTCCGAAGAAGAAGAGGTAGCCGATGTTGTCAACGCCGAAGAAGAAGAGGTAGTCGGTGTCGTGGATGCCGAAGAAGAAGAAGTAGTCGGCGTCGTTGACGCCGAAGAAGAAATCTGGCAGAGATGTCGTAGTCACCACCAAAACCAAAAGGTGACGCCTCAGGGCGTCAGCAGGGAAGACAAAAGCAGNGAAGAAGAAGAAGTAGTCGGCGTCGTTGACGCCGAAGAAGAAATCTGGCAGAGATGTCGTAGTCACCACCAAAACCAAAAGGTGACGCCTCAGGGCGTCAGCAGGGAAGACAAAAGCAGACTCCCTCGGAGAATCTCGGAGCAGTGCTGGTATCCCGTGATCCCTCAGGGAAGGTCCTCGCAACACTGCTCCGCTACCAATGCAGCGGATGCTGCAGGGTAGCTTTGACCAAGATCACGGGTGCAGGTCACTGAAGAACACAAGCGTACTGAACGCTCAGTCTTGTTTTCACGTGCGCGATCGCACGGTCCGTGGCTTCAAGTGGAATCGCTAGTGACACNAGCGTACTGAACGCTCAGTCTTGTTTTCACGTGCGCGATCGCACGGTCCGTGGCTTCAAGTGGAATCGCTAGTGACACCTAAACAAGGGGCCCCTTGGTCTCCAACAGCTGCGATTGTATAAGAGTTGCACGATCAGCTGAGAATGTTGTACAACCAAGCCTCACTAGATATGAATACTGCAGTTTGTGAGCCTAGAGGCCCCGTTTTCTTCAAGGTTTCCGAATTCAGACCACATCGCGCCAACTCCGAGTTCACTCGGGAAGTGGCCAAAGCCAGAAAATTGTATGTTCAAGGCTGATTTCAGAAGTCGTTGACGCCATACAAATTTGTGCGGCTCATTTGTGCCATATGCGTCCCATCGGTTCCTATCGCATAGACGTTCTCTCGTCCTTGAGAGACGTCTCGCCACGGCGAGGTCTCAGTGCCTTTGAGTTCTGACGAATTCAAAAACTTGTGTTCACTGACGTTGCGTTTGTTGCGGCAAACTTCGGCACCACCAGGAGAAGTGTTCGCGTTGAGGCTCCAGCCAGTCTTCAGCCTTTAGGGGGCGTGCGAGCATTCATGAGGCTTACTCGTGCATAAACGCGGTAGTTTGGGTGTGCTTGAGTGTCGCACATGTGTTTGTGTCACGAACCACGGCATGAAGAACAAAACTACATGCATGTGAGCATTGTCGTGTTTCAGGTCCCGGCCAGTGATTGATTGATTGATTGGTTGATTGCGCGAGCGAGCGAGCGATGGAGCGAAAACGGGAGTGATGCGAGATTTTCGGCCGTAGGACTGCATAGCCCGTAAGGCCCCCTCCAAAGGGCCCGCGGTGCTTTGTAGAAGAAACCTAATCAGCAAGAAGCCCTGGTCAGTCAATGTCGGTCGCTCATCTGTGGTTTCGTCTCGCTGATTTCCTCTCTTGAAACAAAGCATCCCAATCATCCCAATCCCAGGCCGCTGTATGTAAGGTTGAAACTCCACAATGTCCGCATCGGCCAGTCCTTTAAACTTTCATATCCAAAGTCGCAAGTCAAAATGGCAGTGCAGTTAGTTTTGCGTCAAGATGCCATGAATGCACGCGCACTTCCATGCCGTAGCCTTGCAGCCATCAGCTCCTCAAAGTTTGTGGAATTCTACATCTGTTTCACCATGCATCTGCCATGGCTGGTTGTGCTGCCTTGCGTCGTCAGTGCGCACATACGCGGTGTAACTTCCAACACCAAGTTCCTGGACATTCAGTTTCTGACAGAAGAAGATGTCGATGAAACGATTGTGCTGAAGGCCGGCCTTGCTGCCAGTGTCAATAGGATGCATGTCGGCCACGGTTCTTTTTGTGGGTGGTTTCGTTCCGTGCGTAGGTCGACAGCAAGAGGCTAGCAAACATCCGGTCGGGGCTGGAGACCACGTACACATCCCTTCCCAAAACGGATGGCCACTTGGCACAACAAACACTGCGCTACGTCCAGGCCTCGGGTGTCCTCGCGGCCAGACTCGTTCCGATGAGGGCTTGCCAATTCCGAGGTCTTGCATCGCTACTTTTTGAACCAACACGGATGGTTAATCAAGGCCAATCCGCGCATGCACTCGTGCTTGTTGCACATGGACATGGGTACCTGCGCAGGGCCTTGAGCCGCAGAACACGTCGTGGACACATCAAACCCAGCGGATCCAGAAGGAGCATATAACAAAAAACGTTTGCATTGTGAAGAGGGTCAGACAAGGTTTTTGATTTACGAGGACTGGTCGAGTTGGCTCCCGTCCTACGTCCAAAAGCACTTCGAGGAGTGTTTGAGCGTCTCCGTCTTGTTCGAGAATATACGGTGTTTCAAGGCGCAGATGCAGCGGGGCACCGAACTCTCAGCTCTTGCAGCTCCTTGGTTCAGTCTCAGTCTTCGGATGGGTTCTTCGCCTTCTCCGGCCCCGTGCAGCGCTTCAAGCCTTCAAGCCTGCAAGCGGCTTCAAGCGTTCTCAGGAGATGGTGGCCATTATAGAGGACTTGGTGCACAAGGAGGTGTTGGGTTTAGGGCATGTTGCGGGTAGCAAGGCTTGGCCTTCTCGCTCTTCCAGGCGGAGCGCCAACTGCAGGAAATCTACGAAGCGATGGGAAAGAGTGCGGAGACCGTACTTGATCGCTCGGCCGCCCTCGAGGCAAGGATGCTGCAACGTGGAATGCTCCCGCAATTCTCCGACCACCAGAATCATCCAGAACAGGTGATCGACATGTACGCCTTGTGCTGCACTTACAACAGTCAGTGATCATCGTCAACTTTTGCAACTCTCTCCTATTTGTTGATTGCTTTGCACAGGGTGTTTCTCGTTGCTCGGAACATCTCTGTGGCAGACCCGGTGAAGAATCGCAAAAGGCGGGGTTACCGGTCCTCGCTGGATGCAGAGTTGGAAACACGAAGTGCACCAGGTTGTTGGGCTTCCGGAAGAAGTACCACGGCTTTGAAGAGATGCACAGGCAATTCACGTACATTTGTGCATTGACAATGCCTTGTTGAGCCGACCAGCGCAGGTGGTTGGAGGCGGCCGGAAATGCTTTGGGGTCGTCTGCGAGAGTTCTGTCTCCTTCACTGGTCATGCGCACTTGTTATCGCTGTGAGGGCTTGGTGGAGGAGCACTTGGCGAACGGTGATAGCGATTCCGGTGTGGATTTCGGACGCCTCAAAGAGGCACGGCATGGCCCAGCTAGATATTTGTCGTGATTCATGTCGACCGCCGACTTCGGAAATGGCTACAATTCCCGGAGTCCAGACGCCCAGCTTGGGCCGCAACTTCGTAGTGACAGATGGATGGACAAGGAAATGCCGAGGACTTCGGACCAAGATGTGTGGAAGAGGGAGGCTAACTAGACTCTACCCTACATCAATCCGTGGAAGGGGGAAAGCATTTGCATTGCCCGACGATGTATGTCTGTCCTGAGCTTGTGGTTGTCGACAACACGCTGTGCCAGGTTGGCAGGAAAGGTTCTGCTTAAGGCGTTGTGGCTTTGCCTCCTCATGGGCTCACGAAAGACTCCAGACCTCAGCTGTTCTCAGACAGCTCGTCCGGATTGCTCAAGCTGTGAGAGTCGGAATGTTCGTTGATGCCAGATCCAGTATCTAGCGCATGTCTTTTCTGTGGACGGAGGTGGTTTGGGAGGTTGGCGACCGATACCCGGAGTTCAACGACCAGGAGCGGGCGCAGTTGATCTACACTGGCATGCCTTTTTTCTTTGCACGCTTATGCCTAGCACGAGCGCGGGCATTCTGTTCTGCGCAAGGAATGTCAGCAACTCAAGCGAACTTTGATGGACATGGAGGGGGGAAGCCGCAAACCTGGGCGGATTCCCCTTGCGGACTTCTACAACAAGCCTTGTGCCCACACAGCTTTGCTGACCATTCCGGTGCAGAGAGTACAGCTTCAAAATAAGAGCAGGCACGAGCATGCGAGGTCCAACCACAACCATTGGAGGCCAAAGCCTATGGATTTCACTTCGGGGATTCTCCGGTATGCCCAAGACAGATATCCGAGGTTCACTGAGAGCCCGGCCCGGTCCTCAGATGGAGGGGCCAGCTTGCCAGCTTGCCACGTGCTCGCTCAGAGCCCTGAGCCTGAGGAGTATCTCCGAGACCTTGCCCCTGGCTGAGACAGCTTTTGAAATGTCATGTGCAAAGCATACCCATGCATGCATACTTAAATGTACACTAAGACTGTCCCAGGGAGTATACATACATACATATTTGTATTAAATTTTAACGCTACGCCGCCCGCCTCGGCTTGCGGAGACCAGCGCACGGTGACAGAACTCATCGACTTGTTTTTTGTAATGTGAAAGAGCAGAGCGGATGCAGAAGTGTGAGGGAGGGGGGCAAGGAGGGGGGGAGGGGCAGCGGAAGGGTGAAGAGAGGTGGTGGGGGAGGAGGGGGGCCTGGAGTGGGGCAGGGGGCAGGGGGGGAGGGCGGAAAACGGCAAAAGCAGGTGGCGGGCGCAAAAAGCGGGTGGTTCCAGACTTGCGCACTGCAGGGAGGAGGATTCCCCAAAACGCCTGGGCCTGCGGCCTCGGCAGATATCTGCACTTTTCTTTGCAGATAGCTAGGGGCCCTGGAGTGCAGAGTCTTGGGTCAGCGCTGTTCTTTTAGGGAGCCCTGGACGAGACGGACCCTCAACGGCCGCATGTTTTGCTGGCAAACTACCTGAGCAGCCTGCCACCGAGCTGTGGGTCGAGCATCGCATCTCTTTTTCGGTGGTTTTGCTGCAATCGAAGCGAGGCTTCAACAATTGCCTTCGAGCCACGAGCCTCTATGCGGCCGATGCCTCGAGCGTTGCGTTGAGCATCCCCTTGTTGTCGAATTTGCCAGCTTCCGTTGTACAAGGTCTGCTGCCGTAACCCCTGTGAGGGGTTGCTTGCGTCTCTCGAAAGAGAGGTGCGAGATCTCGCGAGCAAATCTCGAATCGCGTAGCCTTTGTTGCCAGGTCGGCGCACCCTATGCGACCCCGGACCAGCTCGCTGCGTTGGTGGCGAACCTGTCCACTGACACTATGCTCCTCGGCGAGTCTGGGCCGTGTGCGCTCTTCAACTCTGTGATGCTGAGGGCCAAGCGCTCGAGCCCCGAGAAGTTTGAGGTGGGAGACTAGTGCGGGACACAGGTCGGCAGGCGCCGGTCGTAGCGTATCTCTTGGGCAGGCAAAGCTCCTGGAGCGCTTGCGCTCCATCGGAAACGACGAGGGCCAGGCGCAACAGTGGTGAAACATCACTCATGGACATGACAACTGAAAACACGACGTGAACTCGGCATTCCAGGTGCCACTGCACGGACGTCTTTTTGCTCAGTGGATGTGACCTGGCAGAGACGAGGGGCGAACAGACGATAGGGTGTCACCGCATCGTATTCCGAGGCACCATGCCTTTCCCCGTGAGTGCCCATATCCTCATGCTGCTGGCGTCAGCGACTCGAAGCCACAGCACATTTGGTCGGCACCATGTTTCTTCGTCACGTGCTCAGACGACGAATCCGCAGACGCCCGTCGACGACTCAGGGCTTGCCAGGGACTTTCAAGGGCCGCAATGATGTTTCCAAGCCAGCTGCAAGATATCGCAAGCAAGACTCTGTCCGCAGGACGAATGGATGAAGGCAATGGGCAAAAGCACTGCCATATCTGAGGAGCAGAAGCAGGAGATTGTTTTTCAGCGGCAGCATGAGATGTGTGTTCCTGCGTTCAGATCGCTGTGTGCAATGTGCTGGTAAGGTGGCGGCCTACTGCCCCTCGGATCCGGAAGCTCACCAGGCCACCCAAGAGTCTTGCGAGCATCGCGCACAGCAGCTGCTCAGAGCCGTACCTGAAATCATTGTCATAGTGTTTTATCATACTTTATGTTTAAACAGACGTATATCCAGCCTCTGAAGCGAGGCATCGAAGGAGTGCCACGTGCCGTCCTTGCCATCCAATCTTTTCGCCAATCGCAGTGCACTTTAAAAGTTAAAAGCTAGCTCGATGAGGCCGAGACGGCGGAGCTTCCTTGGAGTGATCGGGAGGCATCGGTGGATCGAAGGTGTAGCACTGTTGGCGCTCTTCTTCTGATCTTCTCCTGCTGTTTTGTCATAACTAATCGTCTGTCTGATAAGACGGGGACTGGTGACTGGGGCTTGTGGCCGCTGCCTTTCCTTTGACAGTACTCGTACTTCTTTTGAAGTCGAAGTGGCCTCCTCATTGTGGATAGTCTTCGATGTCGTTCGTGGTTCTGACGTTCCGAGCTGCCGCTGCTGCCGCTGCTGCCGCTGCCGCTGCCGCTACCATTCCTTCCACTGCCACTTCTCGCCGACCACCGCCACTACAACAACTGGTGTTGGGGGTTGTTTCATGAGCGAAGTGAAGCCATGGAGGTCTTGCAGTCGTTGAGCCAAAAGCACATGCTGCTGTTCGTCTGATTTCAGACTTCGGTCTTGACTATAGTGACTTACTGTAGTGCGGCATTTCTGCCAGAAGTGTGAAGCAGAAATTTTGAGGAGCTGCTGGCAGTCCACGCCAGCGCTACGGCCGAAGCCTCATACCGCGCGGCTTGCCCTGGCTACGGTTGCCACCAACGAGGAATCTACCCACTTGGATGACGAGGCGACCGTGCACGGGGCGACGAAGACGAAGGAAGCCGACTGCTTCGGCTGGTTTTGCTTGGCGCGACGCCTCGCCGGACTCCTGGGGCTCCTGTCCTGTTGTGTAAGCGAGGGGTTAGCTGCTGTTGCCGCTTTTGCCCCATACCTTCAGGTTCCAGGCTTGGCGATTCTACGCTGGCACCGCAAACTAGCAAAGCTTCGACATGGCCTTCTCCTCGATTCTCGGCCTCTGAACAGCCTAGAGAACACCGTTGGAAATAGCAACAGCAGCAGGGCGCTTACTTACCAGTGGCAGCCATGGGGAGAAGCGATGCAGTGTGATGTTGGCGTTGATGTTGATGGTGATGACGATGACAGTGGAAGATCGTATTGATTGTGATATTATGGTGCTTGGTGATGCTGCTGACAGGTTGGTGGTGCTGGTGCAGCTGAGCATGCTGCTGTGGCTGGTGACGACGAGGGTGATTGGGGCGGATGACACTGATGACGAAAGGAGCTTGAAAGTGTAGTGGTCTAGTGTCGGCTCAACCAAGGGCTTCTTGTCCTGGATCGGCATTGCTTTGGAGCTGGTCGAGACTCGTCTTGACTGTGAGTCCAACAGCTCCAACAGCCTAACTTGCTGGGAGCCAGACGACCCTCAGCTTTCGCTGGGGCAAGGACTTCCGTGTTGTGGTGGCATCGGGCCTTCTGTACCTGCTCTGGCAGAAGGCAAGGTCCTCAACGGGAAGCTGCAGATGGCGAGATGCCGAAAGAAGTCATGATTTTGGTCAGCCTGTCACGTTGTTGAAGTGCTTTCGGTTTCCTTTCAGACGAGGCCAGCAGTTCCATTGTGGACAAGATAGAGACGAAGACTGAGAAGTGCGAGGTGTAGGGTGCAGAGCCAGCAGCCAGTATTGATATGGTAGATCCGAAACTTTGAGTCACACACTGGGAAAAATCCCAGCAGACACGGCGTTTTCACGAAAAGTTCACAATGCGCTGATCTGCTGGCCGGTCCGTTTTCTTGTTCTGGGACAGTCCTGCGCTGTGCTGACAATGCCGATGTGACCTTGGGCTTTCAGCTGGCGGGTAACCCTTCCCACCTCTTTTCCACAAATGCCAGGCCGCAGTGCAGAAACATGGGAAGTCAGGGAGCAGCGCGATTTCGCAACTGGTTGCGTCAGGTTGGCTGCTTTTGGTAACGAGTACCCTGGCTTTGGCCGGCGCCTTGCCTGTCCGGCGCACAGTATGCACACCAGGAAGGCCGGCCACTCGCGATGAGCTGCGCTTAGGAGCGAGGCCTTCGAACCATTCTGGATCTCGATGACGTCTGTCAAATGCGGCAAGGCAGGCTTGTTCCTGGAGTTCCTCCTATGCCCAATGCCTCTTTGGAGCGCAGAAGTGAGGTCTCCGTCCCAGCTGTGCATTCAGCGCTATCCAAGTCCGAGGGCAGCGGGACCAGGACTCTCTTGCGAGCCAAGGCAGCCGAGACCGTACGTAAGACTTCAAAGTTAAGCTTCCTCTAAAGGACCTGGCCCTGCTGATGGACGACGAGGAGAGGCAAGGCTGCACCGAAGCTGTTGCGGCCTTGATCTCTGCGATCAGTGCTTCATCGACAGCGGCCACTACTCCCTCAGCAGCACCTTGCGCACCACAGTGCGTTCAGAGGCGGAGTTTTTTTGGGTGCGGTTTTTGTCTAGCGAGTGTGGGCTTGCTTAGCTGCTTGTGCTTGAGGCTAGCAGTGTCGACCTCAACCAGACACAGCACGGTGAGCTCTGATGACTCTGATGCTGCGCATTAGTAGTTCCACAAGCGCGAGCGAGAAGAATAGTTGTCCTTCAGCGCTGTACACGCCTGTGCCTTCAATCGGAGGTCCAGCGGCGTCCGAGCCAGAAAACTGTAGGAGAAAATGGAAGGGACAGGGTGAGATTTGGGCTGAGAGAGTGCGCAAACACAGTCGGCATCAGCGTACAACGGGGAAACCTCGTGAAAACCTCTTCTTTCTCGGCTTGTCTGTCATGTCCTTACTTAAGGACATGACAGACAAGCCGAGAAATTCTTATGTTTGCACCACAGCATGACTGCGACACTACCTTAGCCGACAGTGTTGCTGACGGAGGCATGTCGTCTAGGTTCAGTTTTGCATGGTAAGGTTTTCTTCCCTGCTCCCCCCTCCTGCCAGCCATGACCTTCTTTCGCCCCACCACCATACTTGACCGTGCTACCCAGTAGTGAGCAAAGCGGAATTGCCGCAAATCAGAGCATTCGGGGAAAGCAGACCGAGACAGCAACCAAAGAGTCACTGCATGATACGACCAAGTACATGGGTTGAGCCAGGTTTCCAGGCCGAATGAACAAGGTTCAGGGCCCGTGACTCGTGGCTAGACCTAAACATGCGCGCGGTTAGAGGAAACAAGGAGGCAGTTATGCTGTCGTGTTTGCATCGTGGATAACAACAGCCGATCATTCCGCATGTTTCGTGTTAGTTTCGGGCATTGCAGATCGTGTTTTGCACGTTCTAATACCGAGATTGATTCCTCGCATGCTGTCTCAGCAATTCTCGATGCTCGAACTTTCGCAGGGCTCAGCTTCAAGGGAAGTGATGTAGATTCAGCAAGTGTCAGCATACGCGAGCAGTATGGGGGCGTCCCAGTCTAATTCCTGCGGGTGGCAGAGGCGGGGCCCATTGCTGTGTCGAGCAGTCATGTTGCGTATGTTACGGGTTCAGGAAATGCTGCGTAGCCGCTTATCCTGACGACTCCTTGGGGGAGTTTGTGGAAACCATGCAAGCTGACGTGCAGGACATCCAGCTTAAATGATGAAAGCTTGCCTTGTGGGCCTTGTCCTCGCCTGTCCTTGTCGGTCGCTGTGCAGGTTGGACCGAGGCACTTGGCTGAGGGAAGCGTGCAGCAGTGTAACGGATGCGACGATGCAGCATGTGCATGCATGTGCGACATTGTGCGATCTGCAGGCTTGCAGCGCCTCAGGCCGACCCTCCGCCTCTCGCCGCGCTGCTCAGCTCTAAATCCATTGCTTTCGTACAGGCTCCAGGTCCGGCACAGCAGTGGCTGCCACCTATCAGCCAGGACCACCTGTGGCGTGCATTCATCTTTCTACTTGTATGCGTTAATCTGCCAGCTGTTTTGACCCTTGTATTCCGTACAGGCTTCATCCTGTTTCCGCCGGCCGGAAGCTTTGCCCAATTTTCGTAGCCCCGGAAGCTCGCTTTTTCTCCCCACGCAGAGCTTTGTCTCCGGCCTATGGGGCACCGTTGGGGTGCGTTGGCCCGGGAACTAAGATTTAATGCCCGAACTTCGTTAGCATAGTACACGATTGACCTACAGTAGCTGGAACCTACCCAATCTGTCAGCGGCCAGCACCAGCTGATCTTGCATTCTTGCAGGAAGACCTTCGACGGCTTCAGGTCCAGCAGGAAGAATCACATCGCCAGCAAGTGTCCACCGGCCCCAGAACTAACACAGACATCGCTGTGTCACCGAATATTTATTTTGCGAGGCTTCAACAGCATCTTCAACAACAACGCCACCGAGATATGCTGACAAAGCGAATGCGTGAATCAGAGAAGCCCGACAGCCAAGACGTTTGCCGCAGATCCTGTGCTTGCATTCAGCTTGAGTGCTGAGGCTTGCCATGCAAATGCAGCGGGGAACCCAGACACAAAAACGCTTGACTCCCAATTAGTCGTCCCCGAACTAGTACTAGACGGTTCGGGTTTGCGCACTGTGTTCCTTCGAGAGGCACCTGCGCGAGCTGCAAGAACAGCAACGTCGCGCATCTGGGGAGCGTGATGGTGGGCATCCAACGCTGATGCAGCACATCTATCACACCAGGTGCCTGTGAATTCCTGCTGTTTCTGCAGTTGCCGCACGCTGCACATTGAACTGCATGGCAGTTTGCAGACAAGCTCAAGGGTCGATGGAACTGGCTCAAATCACCACCTTGCCGGCCATGCGTCTCGAAGGTCCGTCCACACCGAGTCTGATAGGGTCTTTTGATGTGTGGGCATGTGGCCCGAGCTTGGTTGGACTGACAGTGCCCGTTAACCCATAAGCGGTGATGACAGATGGCTCGTGCTTAGACAGAGATTTGGAGAGAATGTGACACCACCCTGCCTCGTGCATCACGGGTG
Organism: Symbiodinium sp. clade A Y106; assembly: GCA_003297005.1. Lineage (NCBI taxonomy): Eukaryota > Dinophyceae > Suessiales > Symbiodiniaceae > Symbiodinium > Symbiodinium sp. clade A. The sequence continues at coordinate 148,568 of BGNK01001267.1, read as the reverse complement.
AAATGGTAATGCCTTGGCTTCCAGAATGTATCAGGCGAACGCACTATCAAACTCCAGCCGTTCAATACGCTGTACAGGCCTGAGCCGAAGCTTGGAAGGGGGCAAAGATTGCCAAGGGCAAGGCGTTAGGTGGTCAGAGTCATAGCAAACAGTGGTCACTGAGGGCCAGGGCGTGCCGACGTCTCAAGGCCGGTGCGCGGTCTTGACATTCTTGAGATCTCTTGGCAGCCCAGGCATTCCCAAGCATGTCCAAGCTACATGCATCGAGAAGGCTGCGTAATGTCTGCATACGCATCAGGAACCCGCCCCGAATGGAGAGATCGAGAAACGACAAAAGGACACGACAACAGGAGCCTAAGGGGCCTGGAATCGCTGCGAGGGAAGGCCGCAGGAAGGCTTGGGGGCCTGGTGAAAGAGCGAAGGAGCAGGAAATCGAGAAAAGTCAAAGAAAACAGGTCAACTCTATGCTGGCAAGTGAGAGTCCACTCAGACTCAAGTCAGGTCGGCCTTGCTCGGGTTCCCTCATTACCAGCAAGACCAGACCGGAGGACGAGCCAGCGTCTTAGATGAGCTCTGTGCTTCCCCCTGGGTGTTATCTGCAGACTGCAGCCTGGAGTCCAAGAGGTTGACTGTGACCGAGCTTCCCATCGTAATGTTCTCTGATGACTGACCTAGTCGTCAGTGCAAAAGGCAGTTTCACCCCTCCGAAACCTTCGCCCGCGGGCTATCCCTTCAGCGACATGTGTTTCACGCGGCTAGCAGCAACGACTCCTTCAGCCCTGCTGTGGCCGCCGTGCTGTAGCAACAAATGTGGCACATGATCTGCAGCTGCGCGCGTGGAGGAAATGGCCCGTTGTTGCAAATCAAGGTCGGGTTGAACCGTTCGAACCTTGATCCAGTACATATGCAACAGGTAATAACTATGAGCATACTTCAAAGCTATGGCTGGAGGCGAGGCTAGCAAGAAGGGGCGGAAACAGTGTGACATCCGTGGAGAAACCTTGGGTTGCGGTTTGACAGCGCCTGGGATCTGTTCCGCTTTTGTCGCAAGGGGGATCGAACTCACATTTAACCCGGCTTCGGGTACGAGCAGACTTGGATCAAGTTTTAATCAGGTCTGGGACTGGGACGTGGAAGAATCTAAGCCAGGCTTAATTCAGGAAGTGCATCCTGGGAGGTTTAAGGCTTCCAGCGTCAGCTGCACACTGTATACTCTAACATACCACAGCAGATACCACCGAGGTAGGCCTCCGAAATTAGTCGTTTGTCCACTGGTTTGGCCACGCATGCTCTTGGCATGACCAACTGTACGTGTCTGTTGCAATCTGACTTCGCGCTGCAGGCAGGGTCGTTGTTGTTTCTGGTTTCGTTGGTGAGCGGGCGTGAGAAAAGGAAAGCTGCATTTCGTCCAGCCAGGACTTTCCAGATCAACCCTGAAGCCTTGTTCGATTCAGCTGATTTTGGAACAGTTGATAAGGTCGGACGCACTGAAATAAGATTTCCCTTTCCTTGCAATGGCGAGACTTGATGGCTCAGACGTCGGCGAGTGATGAGTCGCAGACAGGCTTCGAGCTCAGTGTTTGCACCAGGCTACCCAAGAGTCACGCAGACTTTCCAGGTGCAGAAATCGCTCCGACAGACGGCGCACCGTCTTCTGCCACATATGGCGGCGCGCGGTCTTCTTCGACCTACATCCGCTCTGGATATCCAGCAGAAGCGGGGCCTTCAAGTGCGGGTGCGAAGCCTTTAACATTGCGAGCAGCAGTGAAAGCATGTGACGTGAACAGCGTCCGCCATGCCTTGCTAAAGTTGCAGGGGCTCAACACTGAAGCTACCGAAGCTGCGCTGGATGCAACAGACGGCATGGGACGCACTGTGCTGCATATTTGTGCAGCTAACGCTTTGCGAGGTGGCACAGGCGATGTGGTGAAACTACTTCTGGAGCACAAGGCCCGCACAGATGCTCGTGATGCGAACGAGAAGAACCCCCTGGACGTGGCGGTGGCAACGGCCGCAACGGCCACGGACGCGGCCACGGCGGAGGACTTCGTTTCAGCGGCGGCCACCGTCTCCTCCCTTTTGAAGTCCCGGGCCTCTGCCTCCGGATACTGGGCATGAATCCAATGCCGAGAAGCAAAGCACGCAACCGTAATGCAACCCTCTCCCCCCTTTCCCTCTCTTTCTCTCTTTCTCTCTCGCTCTCTCCCTGTGAGAAGCGAGCCGAGGAGAGCAACGAGAGTCGCTGGAGACGAGCCTGGCCAGAGCCGCAACGCCTCAGGCCGTGGGGGGCTGCAGAGAAGTAGGGGTCAAAAATATTTAGATCATTTTAGATCATGTAGATGTAGGCCTGTTGAAGCTCCCAAGTGTCACCGGTCATGGGGTCTTGCTTGTGCTGGAGCCGCCCGGTCAAGTAGGTGCAAGTGTCGGTACGTCTTGTGGATCCCTTTATCCCAGCGCCTGAGTGCCACATTTCGGGAACACAATCGGGGTGCATCCGCGTTTTGCTTGACGCGAATTAAACAACACAAAGCAGGCACCATGCCGCAGCGCCCCGCCGGGCCCGACTACCACTGTTAACCCGTCTATAGACAACACATGGAATGCGGCTGTATAAAGTTATCTTGTCAGCACGAGACACATGAGGCGCTACTTACTTTCACTTCCACCAGCCAGGCGCGACTCATGCCTAAACCCAGGGTCCAATCAGTCAGACAAATTCAAACTCTCGATGCACCGAGCACCTCCGTCACAGGAGCCAGTATATCCGAAGGCAAAGATCGCAAAAGAGCGTTCCCTGTCACAGGAAATCCTCCACTTTCGCAGCAACAGCCAGCGCTTGCCAGGGCGCGAACTGAGGGCCGACACAGATTCCCTGGCAACGTTTCGCGTTGCTCGAAATGTCCTTGGGACTTCTAGCTTCCATCTGCATTTCCTTGGGCTTATAGAACCTTATGGCTTGGCAGTGGCTGTCACGCACTGCATGCAGCAGAGCTGAGCTGGCTTGCAAAATTAACGTTCACAGACCTCACCCATCTACATCGCAATTGTGTGTGTGTGTGTGTGTGGGAAGTATAACGGTAGCGGTGTGGCTGTGTTGGGTTGTCACGACTGTCATTTTGGATCTGCGGTGCTGCCGAAGGTCGCAAACGGCTTGGCGCAAATCTTGTCTTTGTTGACACCGCCACAGGCGCGTCCGCACAAATGCATCACTTCGCCTTCCGTTGGGCAAGCATCGCCCAGGAAGATGGAGGCATCTTAGCCGAAAAGCTGATGCAGGCTGTTGGGCACCAAGCGTCTTCCTTAGCGGCGTATGCACTGTCCGGCAGCTGCCAATTGAGGTTGATCGCCACGATCCAGAAACTGTCCAGATCTTCGCTCGAATACGCCAACGAACCGACAGCTCTACGCTCTTGGGACACTGCATGCAAGCGTTGCGCGGCGGAAATAGTTAGTCCTCGCCTCCAATTTCCACGTGGCTGTCCTTAGCCTTTGCTTGTATCTCTACTAATCTTGTTGGCCAGTGTGCACATACCGCTTGAGGTTCGATGCCGATGGCAACACGCTGCTGCACAGATTCGTGGTTGGTCCAAACATTGACGCAGAGAAGGACATGGACATCTTGCGCCTATTGCTAGAGTCTGCCTCAGACATCAACAACCGAAACTTGCTTGGTGAGACGCCTCTGCTGGCAGGCGCTAGGTCAGCAGCAAGGCTAGACACGCTGGAAGCTTTGATAGCGGCCCGCGCCGACCCCAGTTCTCCAGATACGATCTCGCACGAGACCGCGTTGATGGAGGCTGCCTGCCGTGGCGATGCAGGACTCTGCCGGCTAATTCTCAACTGCAGGGCGGATGTGGCAGCCAGGAATATCCATGGTTGCACTGCTTGGGATCTAGCGATTGAGAACCGGCACAGTGGCGAGATTCTAAGTTCAGAATCCTTTCTAATGATTGCTATTTCAGGTTTTGTCCAACTCTCAATTTGCCGGCATGTAGACGTCTAGAAGCATTGCAGCCAGTGCATGTTCAGGTGACGTTGTGCAGCTCCTGGCTGAGAACGGCAGCGTACAACCACCCAGCCTGAACAGCGAATTGATGGCTGCGGTGAAGGCTTCCGATGTGGATACAGTGCAACGGCTCCTGTCGAGTCTGGGAACACTCGAGCTCGAGCGAGTCTTAACGCGTGGAGTGGACGATGCCGGACGACAGCTCCTGCACGTGTCTGCAGCTCAGGGTGCACAAGAAGGGGCAGCGGACGTTGTGAGACTGTTGCTCGAGTTCGGCGCACCGACAGACGACGTGGACTTTGCTGGCGACACTCCTTTGTCCTTGGCAGTCTTAACAGCTTCGGCCGGAGCCGATGGCGATGCCGGTGGCAGTTGGGCGGCTTTGGACACTTGCCGCGTTTTGCTAGTGGCCGGAGCCAGTGCCGATGCTGGCGGACAGCTCTCCGCGCCCAACTGCACTTTGGCAGAAGCCTTTCAAAGCGGTCGCGGCCAGGATGTTTGTCAACTTTTGCATGCATTTGGGGCGAACATGCCATGGTATGCAGTGGCAGATGCCTCGAATGAGTCTGCAGATGCGGAGTGCGAAGATGTCGGTCATGGCACCTTCGAAGCGCAGTGTGAGCAGGAAGGTATTCCGCTGGATAAGTTGGGGGTGCTGGGTGCAAAGGCGGTCCTGGCTGCCTGCAGCGGTTGGCGCCAGATGACGGTGAAGCAGTTACGCTCGGAGTGCAGTGATGTTGGCATACCGACCGATGGCTGTGTCGAGAAGGCGGAGATATTTTCGCTACTTCGCTGAGTCAGTTCGAGTGGCAAACTTGCAAAATCTTGCAAACTAGCGGCTTGCAGATGCTGCGGCTGGCTGAAACTGCGCTTTGGCGCTTGAAAGAACCGAGGCGCTTGCGCCAGGTGCGCATTTGGCAGGCCTCCTCCCTGGAGATGCTCCGCGAGGACTCGGGACTCGCGCAGCGACGCGCGCCCTTTGGGGGGCGTCCGGCGTCCGCAAGCCATGCAACAAAATTTGCAATTCCTCGCCTCGCGCCGCAGGGGGTCATCCCGCGGCACAATCAAGCCCTAAACCGCGCCAAAAAGCAGCCAGAGTGTGCCGGCTGGAGACGGGTTGGGCATGCATTGGGCTCGAATTGGATTACTCCAATACCACTAGAAACAAGCCTTAAACCGCGCCAAGAAGGAGCCACAGTGTGCCGCGGAGTCCCGCGGAGAAACAATCTCTCTACCGACTTGAGCGATCCAGTGAACCGACCACGCGAACCAAGAACCTCGTCTGGCAGTGTCCGAGTTGCGAGAGCGTAAACAATCTCTCTACCACGCGAGAGGGCCGAATGCTCGCAGTGTGCCAAATGGGGAGGGCTGAGGGGGAGCTTGGGCATGCATTGCGGGCGGTGTGGCAGGGAAGACAAAAGGAGAACACAGCTTCTGGGCACCGCCCCACGGAGTGGTCGGCGGATAGAGCCAGTCAGGTCGGCGCGAGCCAGCACGGCCAGCACGTCTCTTGTTGTGTTTCTATGTCTATGTCTATGTATTCATCATGCTTGCCTTTTCTGTGCCATGGCACGTTGCCGCTGAGTTGGAGAGGATTCGAAGATGCTCGTGCCGAGTCCTGTCTGTCTGAAGGAGGTGGGCAGCCTCGGCCAGGATGCGCAGCGCTCCCGGCGAGAGCTCGAGGACTGCACACGTCTGCACCACGAGTGCGCAGCACGAGGTCCATGTCGTCTATCGAAGTTGCGTAGCTGTGTGCAGCATGAACTGCTCGGTCTGTTCTGGCTCACAGAGCTTTTTCCCCTTGTAGCCTCGACGTTTTGCCTTGACTCCCAGCGAGATGAGCAAGAAGTGCAACACCCAATCGATCTTCTTGAACGGTGACGTGGCGAGGGAGGACTTCGGGATGGTCGCAGGGCCTCCTCCACGTCGGGCCCAAGGCTACCAGGGCGAACGCCCCTTGAGCTGAGAGAGAACGCGAGATGAGAGCTTCCTTTTGAAAAGGGATTAAATGATAAGAGCTTTGAAATGCTTGTCAATTTCAAGCATTTTTGCTTTGCAGACTGCTCTCAGGTCGTCAGGAAGGAGATGCTGGCGGCATGCGAGCCTGGACAAGCGGTTGGAGCCGGAGGGACGAGATGGAAGACAGCTGGGCGCCAGCCCCGAAAGGCCAGAGCAAGGGCTGGGGCAAAAGCTGGCGCAGCGATCCTTGGGAGAGCCCGAGCTACGGCTACGGCGGTGGCGGCGGCTATGGCGGCAGCTACGGTGGCGGCTACGGCTACGGCGACGGCTACGATGGATATGGCGATGGCTACAGCAAGGGGAAAGGCAAGGGTAAAGGAAAGGGCAAGAGCAAAGGCCCATCATTCTATTCTATGCACGATGAACGTGGTGATGAACCTCTGCGCGAGAGATCGCCACGCCGTGCAGGTGGTTTCGGCGGTCGCTGGAAGCACGACATGTATGATGAGAAGGACCTTCCTGCAGGAGAGTACCGGAACTTCGGAGGACGAACCCTTGGCGGTCCTGGCAGGAAAGGCAAGGGCAAGGGGAAGGGCAAGTCCAACGGCAAAGCCAACCCCAAGCAACTTGACCAGCAGCTGAGCCGCTACTTCGGAAAAGAGGATGATGGCCTGGACAAGTCAGCGCTGGACACAGAGCTGGACTCCTACATGGGCAAGGAAAAGGCGGCTGACAAGGCATAGGCCGTGCCCACCTGAGTCCAAAGTTGCCCGAAACGGCACAAGTCTTGAGAGTTAGTCTTGGCTCTGTACGCAAAATCGCTGATGCGATAGTCTTACCCATGCACGACATCCATAGAGAGGTCTGACTATGAAGTGAACAAAAGAATGCGAGTTCTCCACAATGCTGCTGTGCGATGCCACAGTCAGGGGGGGGGCAGGGGGGTCTGTCATGTCACTCGCCTTGAGGAGGCGTTGCTCGTCGCCACTTTCAATGCTCGCCCCCGTCGAGATCGAATCTGGGACAGCCTGTGGAAGTGCCGCATCCAGGTCCCCCTCCACTTGATGCGGAATTCCTATTGACTTTGCAGGAGATGTGCAAAGCCCGACATGTGCCAGTCGACAAGTTCAATGACCTGGACAAGGTGCCATAGCCGTGGCATCTTGATTCTCGTGCTTCAGCTTGTGCCAGCTGCTTTTGTCAATGTTCTTGTCCGCCAAGTTTCGGCACCGTACCTCCGACGCTGCGTGCGTCCCTCCTTGCATAAGCTAGCCGCGGGTAGCCAGCCGCGGGAGCAACTCCCGGTGACTTGGTGTGGCCCGAAGCCATGGTGCGCCTTGTGCCATGGGTGCCGCTGTGCCTGATGCACCTGGCTCTAGCCGCTGCAAACGCTAATGGTAATCTTTGCTCGGATGCCCTTGGCGGTGGTGTGTCGTTTCTACAAGCATCAAAGAAGCTCTGGGTACCACCTGCCGCGGCTCCTCCAGCTGCTTCTTCCTTGAACACCTCAAGCCAGTCAAGTGACGGCAACGCCACCAACATATCAGTCGACATCACTGACGCCGTCAACTTCTCTGAGATCGCGGAATATGGTGGTGAAGTGCAGGATGAGAGCGACACTCCCAGCACTCCCTATGCTGATACGAACAGCACAGAGCCCACAATTCCCCTTATCGAGCCTATTCAAAAGGCAGTGCCGTTGCCCGAGCTGGATGCTGAGAATCTGACTGGGGATCTGCGCGATTGCATCATGGGCTTCTGGAGTGAGTGGAGTGAGTGCCAAAAAGGAACGAACGGCTTCAAAGGACCGCACCAGATCCGGCAGCGTGAGATCATCCAACCGTGGATGCCCAACGGCCAACCCTGTGGTGCACAATCGGAGGCCAGAGAATGCTTCGAGGAACATCATCCGTGAGAAGCAGCCGGCACCTGATACCTACAGCCACTTTACTTGGGGTCAGCGGGCAGCTGTTAAAATCGGTGATCTTGCAAAAGTGCAGCCCAATGTGATCCAGCATGATGACCGGCATCGGCTTATGCCAGAACTAGCGTCACTGTTGCCTTTCGCATGTGCAGTTTTGCGTGTGACTTCAGGCCGAAATGGTCTTGCAGCAAGTCCAGCGCTTGGAACGTGGAAGTGTGGGCGACTTGAAGCGCGAGCCCTTCGGCTGCACAACAGTCGTCTGGATGAATGGTAGTTAGTCGCATATCACCCTATGTCAGGCAAGACATGGCCATACAGGCAGTACAGTAGTTTATACTGCACCATGCAAGGTTCGCAAGACGTGGATTGACCGTGGAAGCAGGTACAGAGACGTGGAAGCAAGAAGTACCAATGACGACATGCAAACATGCTATCGTTCTGGTGAACCTCGGCGCTGTATGCCAGCATGCACAAGCAGCTTTGCTTGCCCATGTTGGTGAGTCAGGAAAAGCAGGAGCTCCGCACCAGTCCGCAGTGAAACATGTTGGGTGGAAGACTTCCCCCGACGTGCATGGTGCTCCTTACTCCTGCAGCTGAGAGGAGATGATCTCCAAGTTGCGCGATGTGCTGGCGTGGGAGGAGATGCCAGTGTCAGGTTTGCAGCAGACATGCCGCCACTGGGCTCAGAGCTTCAACGGTGGTAGAAGACCAGCAGACATGCATGTGAGCACGAGAGCGAGAGAGAGCGAGCGAGCCGGGGGTATCAGCATTGTTTGTTTACTGCACCCTACACGTCCTACTGGCGAATCTGCGTTGGCAGCATTTTCTACGAACATGATAGATTGGGCCCCCCCTCTCCTTACCCTTGCGCGAGAGAGAGAGAGAGAGACTCAGAGCACGGCAACCGTTTCAGTACATATTTAATATAGGTCCGTACATATCTTGGCTGTGTACTGTCAGGGCCTCTGAATGTGCTGTGCGGAAGACGAAGAGCTTGCGTGTACGTCACGGCAACCATGATTCTTTGAACTGCGGTTCTTTCCGAACTCAGCCGAGTGGTTGTAGTCAACTGCGTTACGACTCTGCATCTTGAGCTTTGCTACACCGGATGCTTGCAAGTTCAGGCGAGCGAGGTCTGGGTGGCCCTGTCGCTGCCTCTCGGGCAGCTTGCCTGTAAAATTATGCAGCGCAATGCGCTTGTTGCTTCGAAGCTTGAAAGCTTCCCCTGCCAGGAAGAGCTCCTGAAGCGGCTGCTTACTTCCATAGGCGATGCAGAATTGCACCCCTAAGGCCCTAAGACCTCAATCACCATGGCTCCAAGTTCTTCCAAGCAGGCCAGACCAAGGCGGCTGAATCACGGTTCAAGAACTTCTTCACCTATGGCAACCCGCAGGCGCAGGCGATGGCATGCCCAAGAGCAGTCGCTTCCTGTCACAGCTCTTCGCATCGCCAGGAGACTCCGAAGCCCTCCGCCGGCCCCGGCGGACCCTCCTCGGCCTCGGGTCCTCAACCGTCCCGAACTCAACGAAGAGCGGTAGCGAAGGTTTCCTTTCCTTTAAATTTCTTCACGGGTCGAATCGTGCAGGAGCCCTGGCAACCGTGGTTTCGGGGACGATTTCGAGCGTGCGTGGGAGGCAAAAGCCGAGGAAAATCGCCGAGCTTTTGCTTCAGGCAAGGGCCCGGGCGCCCGGCGGGGGCCGCTTCGCAGTCCGAGTTCGTGAGAAGTTGGAAGTCGGCGCAAGGCAACCGGAACCATGCTGGGATGCCTTCCGGACAGAGGCGCTATGCTGGGCCTGGGCCTGGCTTCCCTGGTTCCGGAAAGCAGAGGCCTGGCTGCCTGGCTTCGTTCCGTGCCTGCAGCCCGCAGCTTTGAGGTCAGCGGCCCCACAGACTCCACCGATCGAGCGCTTCTTTCGGATTTTGGGCCTGCCAGCCACTGCGAGCCACGACGAAGTCCGCAAGGAAAGGAGAAGGAGCTTGCTAAATTCTGGGAGGGGACGAAGCTTTGTCTTTGTGAGGCTTACCGACAGCTTGCACTCCAGTACCATCCGGACAAGAATCCGGGGCAGAAGCTGGCCGGCAGTAGACAGTTACAGTTCACGTTGACGCATTGACGTGACGGGAGCCGTAACCGTGGCCCATAACCGTTTGCACATCGTTGTCTATCTATTGCCAGGAAGAAGGCGGCTGCAGAGGCCAAGTTTCGCGAAGTGGCCGAGGCTTACGACAAAGTTTGCGAGTTCTTGCGGCAGAAGAAGTAGTGGTGGTACCGAGTGGGCCAGAGCGCGTGGTCAAAAAGGGGCCCGCGCTCAACCGTGCTTTGCACCAGTTCACAACAGGCTGAAATTCTTTGCCTGTCTGTTGCCAAGCAGTCATCTGCCGAGCCGGCCTGCATATTATATTTGGCTTGCTCACGCGATGTGCTCCTTCGGTGAGAGTGCAAGCTATCAGCAGCACGACAGACGTCTAGTCTGAGTCTAAGCTTTTTATCAGAGCGCTTGGAGAAAGTCTCCAGCCAAGTCCCCTATTGAACAGGGCGGAAGATGTTTCGACTTTAGTCGTAGTGACTGTCATAGTGTCGACTTGCCAACAAAAGCGACTCATGTGGCTGCGTTTGGCCCTTGTTACGGCGGCATGTACCGTGAGCACCCATGCCGCCCCTCAGATGCACCGAGTGGTTCCTGACCTGCGCCTGCATGCCCTGCACTGTCGACTCTCTTGCGTTTTGCAGTAGAGCCTTTTTGATCATGTTGCAACTGCTTGCAGGCTTGGACCCGAGGATCCATCGAGGCGGGTGAGCAAAGTGGCGAGATGGGCTTAGAGAGCTCAGATCCGTCGCGGAACTTCAGCTTGCAGAGGTGTCTCCTGGAGGAGTTGTCTTCCTCGCCAAGTTCTGCTTCTTGGCGCGTAGTCTTCTAGCCAGTGTAGAGTAGCAGAGTCTTTGAGGCTTTGACTTCGCACCGGATGCCAGCTCCACCAACGCTGTTGGCAAGATTGAGGCCAGGAGATGCCGGGGCTCTGCGCATTTTGGATACTGCCAGATCTGGGCAGGCAACGCTGCACTCCTCGAGCCCAGCAGACGGCCTGATCAAATTCGTGCTGTGACCTGGCAACTCTTTTGCTCCCGCTTCTGCCAAAGGGACAAGGGCAGCAAAGTCTGAGGTTTGACGATGAGGCCAAGTCCTATCCCGACTCCTCCTCTTTGGGCGGCTTCGGCTGCGACTCCGACAGGCCGGGCGGCTGAGGGGCATGCTCTGTTTCGATGCCGCAACGGACAGGCTAAAGAGAGCGGCACGATGGACACAGGCCCTGGCACCACTTGTACCACTCGAGAACGAGCGCTCTAGCTCGGCGACTTTCAGGGTGCTCCCGAGAAGTTCGCTCAGGTGATAAATGCTACAGACCTGACATCTGGAAAGACGCCCTTTGCAGACGCCTGCCTGGAACATCCCTCGAGCATTTCACCATCGCATTGAATTCTAAGAGGCGCCAGTGCGGCGCCAGACTGCGGTTCCACCCGACTACTTTTGTGCGACCTTGCTCATGCGAGAAGCAGCCCAGATGGTCTGCCAAGAGAGCCTCGTGAGACACCGAACAGAGTGCAGATAAGCCTGTGGCAGTGTCCCCTGCACGACACCCGCCGTGAGACTCAGGACATTTACGAGAAAATTAGACCACGATGGTGGTACGCTGCAATCGTTGACTGCTCCGGGCATCCGCGAAACTAGCCAGCAGGCAAGCAGTTTCCGCTTGTTTCCGTTTCCCATTGACGTGGCTCAGGAACGATTGACTACAATGTCGTGTCCTCGGCATAGAATGTGAAGAAGTGTGCATCTGTGTATTGCAGAGCACAAGGTGCACATGACGAACGTAAAGGCCGGCTTCCTGGCAGAGTTCTCGATCGATCGAGTTGGACCGAAAGGAATGTGCCTCTTCATGGCAGTGCGCCTTGCCCGAAAGCGCGGAATGCAGAGCCCAAGCAGGAAGTCATTTTAAGCAGTTGCCCGCAGTCCTTTAAGCACGCGACGGAGGTATTCGATCCTGGCAGGATGCCAGCTCATGGCTCTGCTGAAAAGGACATCTGGAGTTGAGGGAGTTGCAACTAAGATGTCCACCTCTCCAGATCTTTTCAGGTGTTTCTGTTTGTCACGACCGCTCCCCGGAGCGGGGAGCTTTGTTCAATACCTCAACGTGAGCCTGGAAGAGTGGGGTTCTGGGGAGTTCGAGGGTCTTGTTTGGACTATACCACGCCCGATTTTAGGGTAGATTACGAGTCTTGCGTTGGCCTTTGTTGCCAAGGTTTCGGTAGGAGAAACGGATCTCTTCTGAGGCTGCTGATGCTGGCAACAGGTTCTCTGTTGATTCCTTTTGATGAAGCTGATGTTGGTTTCAACAGGGTTTCCGGAGTCTTGGCACAAGTTGGGCAGCATTTGTTTTGGACTGTTTCTGTCTGGCAAGCCATGGCGTGCTTGCTGGGCTGATGAACCGCTCCTTCTACATAGAATCGCTTTTGCTAGAGAAGCCGCACAGAGCACAGAAACCTACAAGTGGCCTTTACAACCGTCACGCGAGTGCTTCTTTTTCACGAGATGCAGAGCGTGCATCTTCCTGGCAGGTCTCGACAATAACATGTCTGATTGCGTCTGTCTGTGCTACGTCAGTGTCACCAGCCATGTGCATTGTGCATGAAAGAGCTTTCGTCCCAGCCCGTGGCTCTCAAGTATCGTCCGGCTTGACATATGCCTTGTCGAATGCGCAAGATGTCTTCAGGAGCACCAGTGCCAAAACACAGCATCCGTGCCTCGTTGGCACTATGACGCTTCGCCTTGTCATTGCGTGGAGCCCCGAAGCTGAGGATCCGGCTTATGCTGGGGCTTTGTGTCGGGGCTGCTGCTGCTCCTTCCTCAGCCTCAGAGCCTTTCAGCTTCAGTCGTTTCCAGCTTTATCTTGCCGACCGGTCTTTTGAGGCAGGCACACTTTGTGTTCTGCTGAACATCTCTTGGTATGCCTACCATGGGGAAGACCAGAATAACCTGTACATGGCCGCAGCCCGAAGTGGCCCTTCTCGGATCCGCCAATGCGTCTGCGAGTCTAAGGCAGGAAAGCTGCTCAAAGCTGGCTCCAAGTACATTCTGCTAGCAATCCTGTTGCTTCTCGCACGTGGCCGAATCTTGACAGCATTCTTGTGTCCAAAATTGCTATTCGGATCCTACCGAGCAGCACCTGAGGCTGCATCTCCGTGCCACTTTACGGGAGGGATGTCATGCAGGAAGCACGTTGCAGCCCTATCTGCAAAGCACACTGTGTGGATGTCATTCCAAGTGGACGCGGTAGCTGAGGCATCCTGGCACCACTGTATATTGCCAGCGTTTCGCTTGAGGTGGCTTAATTTGCTCGTGCGGTGTCTGTCTTCGACGTTTGCACGGGTTTGGATGGGATCGGCTTGTGTGATTGCGTGCTTGCAAGTGTTCTTGCCATGGCCTGTGGTATGGCCGAAGCGAACCGCAGCCTGTCATGTCAGTGCTTGGTACCCTCGATCAGTCCACGAGGTCTGGGGCGAGTTCGCACAGTCCCGAACATACACAACAGACCCGTGGCCGCATCCAAAACTGTGCAAAGTGTGGAAGCATGCCGCCCAGCCACTCAGCTCAGCGTCCTAAGGACTCGGTCTACCGGACGTACATGGGCGACATCATCATTTGCATCGAGCCTTGGCCGTGCTAGGCTGCCAGTCGCTTGACAAGCAGAACAACCTTTTGTTGATCGCAGAAGCTTCAGATTGAGGACATTGTGCTGCTCGCCCTCTACCTTCGAAACTTATTCCAGTCTTGGGGTGCAGAGCCTCTTCGCTGCATTTCGCTGCAGCCGCGGATTTTTGCGAGAAGCGTTTCCCGAACACAGATCCAGGGGATGAAGCACCGCCGAGGCCAGACGCCCCAAAGCGAGTCTTCTACAGAACTTGGGGTCTTACCTATGCGGGTGCCTTTCTGCTCCTGCCGGCACCTTGCAAGCAGCAAGTATGTCTTCCGCAGATCTGTCCAGTCCGATGCACGATTCTGATATCAGCTAATCAGCTAATCATGTAGGTACATACTGCAGGGAGGAACAGTGAAGCCTTCAGCTTGCCTTGCCGAGATCTCCGTGCTCACATCGCAATGCGTCGCTCCCTGGGTGCGGTCTGAAGTGATCTTCTTTGTGCCATCCCCTTGGATTGAAACTCATGGACAAGCATGTAAGAAGTGATTGAGTTCAATTGAGGTCGAACACAACTCACTGCGCTTTCTTGGCTCTGCTGATCATTGGACTGTGGCCTGACTACACGCAGCCCGCGTTTTGCATCGACCATCCCTCCGCTCCTCGGACTTGACACGTGGAAACTCGTGGAAAGCTTTCATGTAAAGGCCGTGAAGGCATGAGCTGGGCTTCAGTCGTACAAGGCCCTGGCTACTACATTCGGGGTCAAGACAGCGACTTGCCTGCAGAGATGGGGGACCCCCATCATAGCCCATGCACCGGCTTGCAAGCTCCTGCCAAAGCTTGAGGAGTTGCTGGAAGGGAGCGAACTTGTCGAGGGGCCGAAGATCTGACGCGAAGTCAAAGGCACCTGGGCTTGGGCGGCTTGGGATGTGGGAAAGCCGGAGGCCCCAGGACATGTGCTCGCCGCCTGAGGTGGAGTGAAGCTTGGCTCGAACTGCTTGAGTACCTTGGTCTCACTTCATGAAGAGGGTGGAGTTTCCAGTTCCAGAAGTGCTACCGGCAAAATGACACGCAGATCCCAGCCATGGAATCAGGAATGCAGGATTGCAAGGGATAAGTCTGGAGAATTTGAGTCGGCCGCGTGTTGGCTCATGCAGCGGAGAGTGCCTATCGACCTGAGTGGCGTGGCATTGATGGCTGGCTGAAGAGGCGGGTGGATCCAAAGCAAACATCATACCCTGACCACCACCTCATCCCGGCCTTCAGAACATGTAGCCCAGTTTCAGCCAGCCCACGACACCAGCCCTTCAGTATCACCAGAGTTGAGTTCAGCGCCATGCACTACACGTTGAATGCAGAACTCTCAAGGGATGGTTGTTCGTTCGTTTGGAGCAAATCCCGGCACAGAACACCGGACTCAGAACTGCGGGCTGATGGAAAACTAGCTCTTAAGTCACCATAGAGGGTTCGTTTTTCGTGTGCAGCGCTCGGGACCTTGCGAGTTCGGTTCTACTCGGAATTTGGTGTGTGCATGTATTCGGGCTCCTGCAAGAATGGATGATGGACGAGTGACCGTTGCTTGCTTCAAGACGGCCAGGTCATGGTCTTGGTAAAGCAGAGGCACCAGGCGAAGCTCGTGAGGGCATAGCGCTGATGGTGCATCGCATAATCACAGGGGCTGCTACGGTAGGCCTATACTGTTCCCAATGTTTCGCCTTTTTGGCTCCCGACTCTGTGTGTGTGTGTGCGTGTGTGTTTTTGCCCTTCTGCGCCTCCGGCCTCCAGGCAGTGGAAGCTCCTTGCCAGGGCCTTGACACCGGTCTGTGCACAGCTGCAACCCGCTGCAATTCTGCCGTTCCTGTGAAGACCGCTTCTCATCCCTTGCCCTTTTTTTTCGGCTCAGACATTCCGACTTTCCCCAAAGGATCTGCCAAGCTTCTCCTTTTGAACGGTTCAGCCATGGGCTGCGGAGCCAGCAAAGCCGCAGTACTTTCAGAGGCACCAGTCTCTTCGAATCCTGATGAGTTCTATGCCTACCAAGGGACTGGGCCCTGGCACGTCTGCCGTGCAGACAGCGTGATCCAACCACGCCTCGCCAACAGTGGAGCGGCGAGCTCGGAGCAATGTCCACCGGCGACCTTGCAAGAGCTCTTGAAGAAGGCGGCTGAGGACAAAGGGGACAAGCCGGCCATGAAGGTGGAGCGTCCACTGCCTGCTCTACTTGCTGATGGATCCGCCCCACCGGTGCTGCAAGATGAACACTGGAAGGTTTGGACTTACAAACAGTATTATGAAGAGTCCAGGAAGGCTGCCCGCAGCTTCGTGAAGCTGGGCTTTGAGGCGAGGCCCAGAGTCAGAGATGTTTGCAATCACTCATCGAAATTGAAAACCTCACACTAACACTAACACTCTAAATGCTGCACACGGCCGCGAGGCTTTTGACACTCTGGCCATCTGGGGGTTCAATGCTCCCGAGTGGATGCTCAGCGCCTTGGCCGCTGGCTTTGCAGGAGGCAAGGTCGGTGGCCTTTATCCGACAGGCCAGGACAGGCCCTGTTTTCTCTAAGTCCAGTAGACGCCTTGAGCTGCTCCACAACCGTCCCATGCAAATGCCCCGCAGATACACCAGAGACCGCAGCCTTCAAGATTGTCCACAGTGGCGCGAGCATCGTTGTGTTTGAAGACAAGTCCAAATTGGAAAGGCTGCTCCCAGCCCTCACGCAGCGCCTGCAAGACGGTGGTGCCTCACGAATCAAAGCCTTCGTAGCCTACGGCTTCGAACCAGAACCAAACCACACGGTCGAGCTGAAAGGAAGTTCCAAACCAGTGCTCAGTTGGTCAAGCCTTCTGGCAATGGCAGACTCCGTCGAAGAAGATGTGATCGAAACTCGGCTCAAGGCTGTGGAGCCCGGTCATTGTGCTGTCTTGGTCTACACATCCGGAACGACGGGGGAGCCGAAGGCGGTCATGCTATCACACGACTGCATGGTCTTCGAGACACGAACAGTACTCAGCATGGCCAGAGCACACATGGGCTTATGTGCAAAGGCCGAGCAGGAGAGGGTCTTATCTTATCTCCCACTCTCGCATGTCGCCGGCAAGATGGTCGATATTTGCTTCCCTTTCATGGCCACGGCAACGACACCGGCATGGGTGACGACTTATTTTGCCAGGCCGTATGACCTCAAAGCCGGGTCTCTGGGAGATAGGCTTCGTGCAGCCAGACCCACGATTTTCCTTGGCGTGCCCTTGGTGCCGCTTGGTTAGTGCAGAGCTCGTGCCACTTCTCTCCAGTACGGAGCCTGACTCAAGTAGTACCATAACGGCTCACCAGCTCAGGTGGGAGAAGGTCGCGGACAAGCTCCGTGCTATAGGTGCCACAACGAAGGGTCTCAAGAAGAAGCTTGCCACGTGGGCCAAAGAAAAGGGCTTGGCAAACTCCAAGGCTTGCCTTCTTGGCGGAGACGGCGTGGCACCTTTTGCTTATGGAGTTGCTGACAAGGCTTCTGTCTGTTCTTGGGCGCCACGATCAGAGCAAGGGAGCGAGAAACAGACGGAGAGTGTTTTGCTGGGACTTTTTGGTAGGTCTGCCTACCAATGCATCTGGGGTTTAGAGCCAGCAGATGCCAGTCATGCCCTGGCCGGGAGGGACGCTGAGAGAAATACTCCCAACTCATTGCTTTATGTATGACACAGCCTGCATTGTCACGGTGTGGCGGGGGAGTTAACAACTGAATGCCGGTGCAGCCTTGAAGCTTTGGACATTAATATGCCCGCATGATTGGGAGTCGTTCTGAGTTGCTTGTCCATGTTGCTCAGCTAATCGTAGTGTAGCAGTGTCTGCTGCTAGAATCACGGATTTCGGATGCAGGGGGCTTCTAGCAAGTTGCAGTGCTGGGGTTTGATTGTGCAACCTCGATATCGAGAAAAGGAAGCCCATGAAACGCGTGAAAGTGGGATGAATCGAAGCAAGCAGCACAGGACATTCGTCTCTGGGAAGCGTCCGTTTTTCGGAGAGTCACGTATTCTTTCTTCAACAGGGAGGCTTTTCGTGGATGTGCCTTGTATATGTTGTGCCCTCAAGCATAAACACTTGCAAAATCATCTACTCGTGGAAACGAATAGGTAAGCGTTACATAGTTCTCACGTCCCTCCAACAGCCCAAACCAACATGGGGGGACCATGAGAGTCAGAGAGGACTCCGGCGTAGTGGCATGGGCGCAGCGGGGATGGGCTTGCTCTCCGCACGGTTGCGCCAGCAGGAGAGAGAGACCGAGAGAGAGCGGAGGAGACGGACCTGTGATCCCCAACCAGAAATCTCAGCACCTGCGATAGATCAAGCACATGACCTGCTGGACTGGAATGCGATATGTTGTAATTGGATGTGTCGTAGATTCTTTGCTTTATGAATTGATGTGGAGTGAGCGACCTCAATCGGTACAATGAGCTTTTGCAGTACATGTGGGTTTATGGCATTTGCACGTTTATGTATTGTCTCGTTTACGCTTCATTTGCCGTGGTATGAGCTTTCGCATGTGGGGGTCGCCTTGGGCGCGGGGGCAGAGGACCTTGAACCCCTCTGCCTTCTACCCTTGCAGGAGAAAAGAAAAGAGAGAGAGCAGGGCAAGGGCGGCACCCCTGCCTTAAGCCTGAAGCAAGCAGCGTGCATTCCAATGTGACATAATATGATCCTGGTCAGCCTCTATACAGATGTCCCCACCGCGTCTTCGATGTCAGGTCGTCCTGAAGAAGATCAAGGAGAAGCTGGGGTTGGATTGCTTGAAGTTCGGTGCTACCGGGGCGGCTCCCATCCGTGTCGACACTTTGCAGTACTTCGGGTCTTTAGGGATCACCATCAACGAAGTCTACGGAATGTCGGAATCCTGCGCTGCTTGCACCGTCTCAACAGTTAGAGCCCACTTGTGGGGCTCTTGCGGCTTCCAGCTTCCTGGAGTGGAGGTCAAGGCTTTTAAGGTCGACCCGACTGACGTGAACAAGAAGGAAGAGTGCCCGAGAGCCCCGAGCATGGATGCGGCGGAGGACAAATACCAGGGCGAGCTCTGCTTCCGTGGCCGCAGCATCATGATGGGTTACCTTGCGCAGCCGGATCTGGGGAGCGAGCACGTGCGAGAGATTGAGAAGAAGACGGCTGAGACTATAGACTCTCAAGGATGGCTGCATTCGGGGGACAAGGGCATGATCACCCAAGCAGGGATGGTGAAGATCACGGGCCGCTACAAGGAGATCATCATTGGCGCTGGAGGCCGGGTAGCGGGGGGAATCTCTGAGGGCCAGGGGATGCCAGGGCCATAGCTTTCTGCTTCGGGCTTGCAGCAGATCCAGGTGAGAACATTGCCCCGGTGCCGATTGAGGACCACATCAAAGCCCATTGCGATGGCCCCCCAGCACAAAAAGTGTAGCCTCTTTTTGTAGTTTCCGGCTCCGGCTTGGTAGCATGTGAAGGGAACTCCGTGGCAAGAGCGATTTCGGGTTTCGCAACCCTCCCGAAGTGCTTTTTGAGCAACCAAGTGCCAGCAACTAGAGTCTTGGCTTCTCTTCTCAAAGGGCGCATCCGTGCTTGGCCAAGGAATCAACGAGGTAATGATGATTGGCGACAAGCGCAAGTACAATGTTGCACTGGTGACTTTGAAAGCTGTAGGCGCCAACGGCGAGACGCCAGGGACCGACGACTTAGATGCAGGGGCCCGAAGAGTGAACCCGAGTGTCACGAAGATCAGCGAGGCGATGATGGATGCGATCTGGATCGAGGCTGTTACTGCGGCGCTCAAGAATGCCAATGCCAACGGCAAGGTTTGTCCCAACAATGCCTTCAAGATCCAAAAGTTCATGATCTTGCCCACAAACTTTTCAGAGGAGCAGGGCTTCCTTACGCCCACGAAAAAGTTGAAGCGAGCCATTGTGGAGAGACCTGGCTCAGCAGTGACAGTAAGCCGCAGTCAGTCTGTATACCTTATAGGCATGCAACACGGTGCGTGACCGATGGAAGCAGCGGGTCTGCAGCTCCACGTTGCTGGCGTTTCGCGGGAATGTAGGGAAGAACTTTGTGCAAGGGTGGAGAGGCCCAACACGAACACCAAAATACAGAAGACAGGAGCCAAGACTTCGGAAACTGTGACACAGACTGCGCTGAGCCGCTGAGCTTGGTGCGGGGGCGATTTGCTGAAACATTCGAGACATGAAAATATGAAAACATGAGGCAAAGGCACACTCTCCGGGCCAATATCCAGCAGTAGCGCGAAACCAACAGAGGATGCAGCTAAAAGCTTGTGTGGAAGTTCAGCGATTCTGGCGTATGGCAGAACGGGGTAGGACATGGCCATCTGAGAAGAGAGTTGTCGGGGGGGCGGGGGAGCAGACTCAACCAGGCTAGTCGGTCTGACATTGTCGAAGGACATGCCGTAACCGCAGCCATCCCGAGACTCGAAGGGCCCTGAAGCAGAGAGACATGTAAAGAGCAATGCTGAGGAATGCTTTCAAGAAGCAGATCGAAATGATGTACAACTCAAGTGAGATGTACGTGCAGTACGAGGAGTCACAGTAGCATCTTTGGATGCGCTTCTTTTGCCACAACTCACAGAAGGTCGAAGTCCGACACAGCGGGCGCCATTTGTGAGACCCGACTGCACGTGCCGGAGACTTGTACGGAGGGTTTTGCAATTTTTAAAATATGGTCTTCGACACGCGAAGAACCGCCACAAACGCCCGCGCCAAAGGTGCGGTTGCATGGGCTTGTCATTGCTTCGGCCTAAGATGCCGAAAGAACTGCAAGATGCTAGATGCACTATACTCAAGGGCCTGAGCATGCTCCATCAACGGAGTGACTGCGAGGAAACAATAGAGACCTTGCGAATGTGATGCAGTAGCAACTCGTCTGTAGGAGCTCGTTCTAGTTTCAGCCATTGGGCTAGTGACAAGTCACGCCCACATGAGGTCCGTCAACCAAACGCACCTGGCCCAGACATTTCAGCAGGCCTTTCCGACAATGACGTGTTGAACCCGCCGCCAAGCTTTCAACATGCTGCGCAGCCGCAGGTTTTGATGAACAGGTCCGACCCCAATTTCTCAAGCAGTGTATCAGTTCAACTTCTGTTGGTTTCGCCAGACTTTGCTGCGGTTGCATCAACTTTGCGTCCTTGTTAGTGTTACTGTACAGGACTTGCCGCATGTACCGTATGCTGTGTAGGCTGCTTTTTAGACTAAAGTTTGTTGTTGTTTCGGTTCTGTGCGGAATCACTGCTTATGCTATTTTCTGTTGAAGCCCGTTCATTGATGCCTCTTCATGCAGCCGAATGATGCCCTGTCCGTGCGATGCTATGCCGTCTTCGTCAACATGCACGAGGGCTTTGCGGGCATCCCAACTCGAAGGTGTGGAGGCATGAACGAATCGCTAGCATCTGTCTATGTCTGTAACCATGACACCGACCGACGTTCGACCACGACTTGAAAGACTGCGTGACCTGTAATACCTGCGCACGGTATGTGTGCGAATTGAGTGACCACCGAGCGGGGACACGGGCATGTGATGACTTTCGATGCGCACGGGAGTTCATGATGCTTGCAGGAAATTCCGCACTGATCAGTGCAAAAATTGAGCACAGAACAGGCGCTGCGATTCAGAACGGCATGCAATTGTTTCAGGCAGGCCAGGTACTACTAACTACTACGCAAGAACACGATTCCGAAGAGCAGACATGGAAGCGAGTTGACGGCAGGCACATTTCGCTGGTGCTGGCAGTGCTGGTCAATCGCATCCGAAGATCGCCACGACAAGTACTAGGAGTCTGCGTAAGCCGCACATCAAAGGGCCGAAGCAACGTCAGCGAAAGGAGCATAGAGATATGCTGCAGACAAGGCCGGCTCTGAGGGAGGAGAGCAAACAAGCGCAGTTTTGCCAGAACATGTCAACAAGGTATTGTGCAAGTGCACAACGCAACTCTTGCCAGGTTTCCAGCTTGTATATCTCCAAGATATCAGTCGCTTGCCTCGATCCTGAACTCGCAGCCAAGCATACCAAGCAGAGGCCGAAGCTTAGTTTTTGAACGATGGCCTGAAGCAATTCGTGCGGAGCCGAATTGCGCGGTCCTTGTAATAGAGATAATCCGTCCATGTCAGAGCTGCCGAATAAGGCGAACCGTGACAGGAGACGATGCTTCTATCGGGAGCCCTGCTGCTTGCAGGGCCTGTTTCGGGACTGTAGGGAAGCCTTGAAACCATGTCATGTGAATCCGTGTCCGCCGATGAGGCTCCAGGCTCCGAGATGTTCCCCTATTGCGAGGGGTTCCAGTTCTTTGTAAAGTTGTCAGAAGTCTTCGTCATAGTCAGGACACTTCGACCTCTCACCGATGTCACACCGATTCTTGGCCTGCCCACCCTCCATTTCCGAGGTTTAGGGTGAGGTCGCACCCACCCCGTAGTATTTTCTGCCATGGGAGCTGCACAGTGCCGAGTTTGTTGCGAGGACCGCACAAGGGCAGGATGAATGAAGCGTTGACTAGGCCGGCTTTTGTGAATGCTCCTGAGTGCAGGATGAGACTGACTCGGGCCAAATGGTTACAGTGGAGACGATGACGTCGGTTGCTGATGCCATCCGACTTCAACAGGAAGAGAAAGCGCATCCTTTGAAGCAAGGCCTGCTCTGCGTTGCGTGCCTCCAGCGACGCAGTCATCGCATGACACGTTCGCTCGATCCTGTGCTCGCAGGCTTGTTCGGTGGTACCCTGCAGGGCAGATGGCGTAGAATGCAGGACAACTCATGGGTTACCCTGGCTTTAGGAGACGCAAGCGCTCTAGCATAGCGCTGCATCTCAAGATGTACAGGGACCGATCGCCTGCTTGCTCGAGTGCGAGTGCTAAAAGGGACCGATCCCGTCGTCCACCCCCCCTGTCTAGGACAAATGCCTTCTGGGATACTTGACCGCAGAGAATCTGTCGCGCACGTTCTTCCACCTGGTGATGAGCTGCTGGTTTTTCCTGGTGTCAGGTCGAATCCAAGACAACAAGATGATATGGCAGCCCCTCTATCAACACCCACCAACCTTGTTGAAGGCTCTCGGGGAAGACAGGACAGTCTGAAGCCATGCCCAGTGTGGATTTTCTCCGCAGTTGACCTTCAGATCCCTCATCAGGATTTGCATGGATCTGGAGGGTGTGAGGCACGAGGGCATGGTGGTGTATTCGGCATCCAGTAGCAAGCTGCTGATCAACTGGAGCGACGGTCCCTCGGCACGCACCGATGCGCCTGGACATGTTCTCGTTGCCAGCGATCTTCTGCTTCTGCTGTGCTCCGACCTGCAAGGTGAAGTTTGGACGAAAGAACTCTAAGACTCTAGTCTAGTGATGTCTAGTGCTAGTTTCGAGTCACGGGGCAGCCGATATGCTGCCGCTGTGTGCTTGATCTTTTCCCAATGAGCAATGTTTCACCCCATCCTTGCCGACATGACCGGCTCTGCGCATGAACTGAGCGAATGGTTGTTTTGAAAGATTCATGGACAAACGATGTGCTCTCACTGCTGATCGGATTCTTGTTAAGCTGGGGGCTGAAGCTCTGCACCGGCCTCTGTTCCGGGAACTGTTTGAGAGGAGGTGAAGAAGCTCTTGCGCCAATTGCTGCCTGCCTTGGAGGCTGGGCAGTGTGGCCACTGCTGCCCGCAACACTGCGCCAGGTCAACACTTCTTAGCCGTATCGTGCGCGAGAACCGCGCACAGGGAAAGTACTGTTGAGCCGAGCAGAAGTATCCGACTAAACCGCAGTTTCGGTCATGGAAGTTTACCCAAACTTGCAATTAAGATTCAGCTCAACCCGAAAACTCGCTCCCCCCTGCAACACAGCGCAAGTAAACTGGGCAGGCAAGAGATGTCGTGACAGAGGTGTTTGTCCAAAAAACTGCTTGGGAAGGGTCCGACGCCTGCTTTGAGGTCTTGTGCAAGTTTCTTTGCGACAAGAACAGAACAGAACCTAATTAAATACTGGCATAACCTGCTAAACCCCGAGCCCTTGGACACCCTAAACCTTTAACCCTTGCAAAATACGAGACAGGCAGGAGGCTTCATCCGTAGTCTTGCATCTCTCTTTCTTGGCATGATCCGTGTCCTGTCTCAACTTCAGACGAGACCAAGTCACCCGCAGAAGGGAACAGATGTTCCTAGTATTTGCATGATGAAGTGCTGCCAAGCGGCCTTTCCATGTTATGTTCTTTGGGTGTCTTTGCGCCTTGTGGGCAGGGACATCTCAGCAAGTGAACGAGAAAGACAACGTGCGCTTGTGCTACGCTTTTCAAGGGCTTGTTGCGAGTAAGCAAGAGGCGGGCAAAGCAGGAAGTTTCCCGTTGCCCCACACTAGTAGTGTTGCCGGGCTGTCAAACTCGGAACAGTTCTCCATTTTCAATGAAGCACAGTCACTCACTCACTCACTTGACAGTTAATGCCATCCCAATGCTTTGTTGAGTCTGGGCTGGTGGCAGGTGTTAAAGTTTGCTGACCGGAGACTTGTGCTGGATGTCATGCTTCCGAAGCCATGATGTCATGTGGCCTGGCTTGGGGCGTTCTAGCAGCTTAGCCGCATGGCTCTGGCAGCTTTGAGCCTGCTGCTTTGGCTGACTTTTCAGGCCCTGATCAGTTTCACGGGAGATTGGTCCTGCAAAAATCTGTGAGCCCCATTCAAAAGGATGCCTCTGCACAGATTCCCGAAGGGATGAGCTTGCTCGTCGGCTGCACCGAAGTGTTTCCGGTGTCGCTTCAACCTCATCCTCTAGACTCTGGGACTTTCAAGGTCCTACTACAGCAGCTTGCCTGCGACAAAGATCTTGATTTGGGGAGGTGACACAGGCCAGGGCCTGGACATGTCGAGGGCCGGAGCCTCAGCGGAGCGAACGTCAAAGAATAGATGTGACCTGTAGATCTCAGTTCGCGCACTCACGGTGTGCTTTGCTACTCCTCGTTGGCAAGAACGCAGAGGTGCGCCGTTCCTTGCGGTGAGAATGCAGCCTGTCAGCGTTGGTTCTATCAGCATAGCCTGGTTGGTAGCAGCGAAACGTCTTCGCACATGGTGCGCTTGCAGCTCGAATGCGCATGCTGGCATCATCCGTGATAACCGACGAAGAATCACGGTAGATGTACATTCTGCTGTACATTAATCGTGTGCGAATGGGCACTAGCCTGATCCCACATTCAGCAAGCCAACGAGAACGTCCCCAAACCAACCGCATATTCCAGTAGTTCTAGCAAGATGGGCATGATATCGACAGGGCAAGGGTCAGTTTGTTGTTGCCAAGAGCGCAGTATAGCTGCCGGGATGAATCCACAGCCGTCGCCGAGGCTCATGATGAGACGTGTAACGCACCGCAAGCCGGAGTTGCGGTTTGTGCTGGTGATGTTAATTCTTTTGTCACTTCCGCGACGCTACGTAACACTTGTGAAGCTGTTGTGAAGCTGGTTCCAAAGAACCTCCCGTGAAGTAGGTAAAATTCGGCAAAAGGTGCGTTTACAAAATAGAATCTTCGCATTCCAAGACAGCGTCCTTGTTCACATCAGCCTGGCTAGTGTGGAACAAGGACACGTACTGTACAATGTTTGGATCGGAGAGCATTTGGGCGGATGCCAGGATGCTGAGGCAGCTGCCACGCAGCTCCTGGCTGAGCCGCCAGTGGCAGGAACGTGCCCGCCAGGCTCCAGAGTGCTTGGAGCCCCTCCGCGGTCCTGCTTCGTTCTGTGCAGGTGTGGAGCCTGTAGTGCATTGGGATGCGGGCGATATACACAACGCGACGCCGCGCGCCTGCATCCAGAGACAGGGGCCACAACAGCACCTTGCTGAGTGAGTTTTTTTCACAATGCGCCCGAAGGTATGTGCTGCATTTGACTGCCAGGTGCACCTTGCTGAAGTGGTTGTTACTGTAAGCTGCACATCGAAGTGAAATTCGAAAGGTACGAGTCAACTCTTGGAGGGTCACCTGACATATCGTGGAATTTCGCGGAGTGATCTAGCAGTAGCACGTCTCACAACGGAACGTCTTGCCTGGCCACAGGCTTTTCATGAGAATGCATCCTGACGTCGCATAGACCAGTGTCCCACCGGTGTGGCGCGTGTATCCGAACCGTCGTGGCGTAGTATGCCGACTTGCCTGCTGCTTTGGGCCTTGGCGGTGAACTGTTAATTAACATGCGTTGGTAAACTAAAGCTGCAGGAGTCGCTCCGATGTGTAATCGTCGAAGCTACAGGCACGAGGCACGTCGAAATCCCGTAAACTGCGACGACATGAGGCAACAAGAGCGCAGCCTCAAGGCTCCGAGTCACTGTCCTTCCGATCTCGCCCTCTCCGGAAATGGCATCGCCAAAATTGGTCCTGTTTGGGCCGTGACACATGGAAGAGCTCCTTGACGATTACCTTGCAATCGCTCTGGCTCCGGCGGTGCTGGGACCGTGAGTCGCGTCAGCATTTTCGCATTATAGTTCTCTGTGATCGGAGGGGGCTGGTGGGGGAATGGGGGCGTGAGGCTACTTCAGCCGAATGCGCACGCATGTCACGATCCCCTCCGCAATCTGCATCGGGTGGTCAGACAATGTCAAGCCTGTGGCAACTAGCAGTTCTTAGTCATAGCACCTTGTACAGAAATCATCTAGTAGACAGGCCTAGCACTTGTAGCTGTAGCTTGAGCTCATGCCCTCTCTAGGGCAGGTACTGCGTCGAAACGGAAAAAGCTTGCCATCCATATCTCGATCGCCTGGCTGTCTTCATGGTCGTCGTGACCCATCCTTCGCTGCAGCCTGAGCGTCTATAGCTGGAGCAAGACAGGGCTTCTCCTGAATGGCGCATTTCACGCAGTTGCAATGCCAAAGAGACAGCAGGAGACGGGTGCAGACACTACAATGGTCTCGCACGGCTTCATCTTACGATGCTTGCTTTCAGGAGGGCGACCCACAGCCGAAGAAGAGGAAGAAGAAGTCCCAGGCGCGATGTGGTGTTCGGGCTTGTCATTGCAAGGGCCTCACCTGCAGGGGCCCGGGCATGACGACGACTGCGAGGGCGAGCGTGGGTTTCTCGTCACGGGCATGACCTGTCAAAATGCCCTCCGAGGTTCGTTGAGGGCGGGGGAAACTTTTACGACAGTTGTGGAGACTTTGACCTTCCGCTTTGTGCAGGGCTGAAAGACCTGAGGCTTTGGCTTGAGGTCGAGGCGTGAGACGTGCCTAAATGTTGTGCCACCATGCGCCGATGCTTGCTCATGAGGCGGAGCTCGCAGGGACCGGATCAAGGGATGAAGCTGCCGAGCGTCCGCAGGGAGTGGCAGAGAGCTCCTAGTCTCCCACAGAGAATTGCATGTATAGCTCCCGCGAAAACTTCCGCTTGCAACAGTGCCCGAAGCACTTGAGGTTTGGATGCGGAGCTGGCCGAGTTGCGGAGCGACCCAACTCAGAGGCACGGTCAGAGAGCAACAGAGTCAAGCGGCGAGCGGCGGAAGTGGGAGCTGGAGGCGCTTCCTGACGGTAGGCATGGTCTGCAAGGAGGCAATCGGATTCATGAAACAGCCGCGAGCATTCTCGGTGAATCGGCTTCAGGTGGCTTTCCTGCGCTCCCAGCATGAGGCCGATCTGCCTTCGGGGCTGGAGCCTCGCTGATTTCGGCCCCATCCCCCAGCCCCCTTCCAGCCGCCAAAGCCAAGCACGTGGTCCCAAGGCTGGCTAAGAAGTTCCTGGGCCCCAGCGCTAAGAGGCGCTTCATCTCGCGCTTCGCCGACCGTGCTCGGACCCCTGGAGACAGGAAAAGAGTGCAGAGCCGATGGGAAGTCGACTAGTCACAAGTCATGAGTAGTCAGTTTTGGCATTCTTTGAGGTCCTCCCGGTGGATGGATCCACGAGGCCAAAGCTGGAAAGCTTCAAGAGTGGTACGCTCAGCACGCCGTGAATTGCTTGAGCTGAGAGTCGCTTCTGCATGTCATTGTGCAGATTGTGCAGGTCTCGCAGAAGGCGGGAAAGACTAAGAGAAAAAGACTCCGCACGTTGAACCGAGAGCTGCGAGCTGCTACTTAAGACTTGTAGCGCAGCGTCGCACAGTGGCACAGGCATGCTCTCCGGCCATAAGGGCCGGCCGTGGCGCTTGCTCTACGAAGCCTTCCGGGGCGGATGGAACACCATCTCCAAAGAGGCCCAGCTGGCCGCCGTAATTCGCTGCGATTCCTCGATTCCTCCCTCCTCCCCGTCGAGCTCCGAGCTCAGGATGCCATGGAAGCCTGCAAGCAGCACTTGGGCCCCGACTCTCAAAGTGCCGGGCTCTTATGCAGAGCTCAGGGCCCCAGGGCACCAAAGCGCAACGCGCCAGGACTTGCCCAACTTTTGCACCGGCGGATTCTTACTCGTGACTCGTGTGACAGTCGAGCTTTTGGAGCGTCGGTCGCAAAGCCGCCCCAGCATAGGGCCCCGGTGGCTTTGCTGCGAGAGTAGAAGGAAGCCAGGAGGTGCTCCTTCGTATTCAAGTGTTCAGGTCAGTGAGCCGGAGGTGACCATTGTCTGCACTGTGCAGCCACGATTTGTAGGCCGTCGACGAGCGAGAGCAGAGCAGCAGAGCGAGAGCGCAGTCGAAGCCTCGCGGAAGCGTCGCGAGGACTGGCTGTTGTGGAGCTGGACATTGACTGCTTACGGGTGGACGACGAGTGAGAGTGCATGCCCGTGGCCGTGTGAAGAAAATCCTGCTTTCGGGCATCTTTAGCGAACGCTCTAGCTATACTACACATACTCCAAGCACACATGTGCATCTACGTGGGAGATATGTTGTGCCGCTACCTGAGCCACTTGAGGATGCCTGCATTCTCAAGCCTGCATTTCGTGTTTAGTGGTGCATGATCCTCCCGAGAGCGTCGTGAGTGTGAGTGCCAGATTCTGGTGTGTCGGTGGTGATTTCAGAGAGCTGTGCAACCTTGCTGGCCTAACCGTATCTGGTCTCAGCTTGTTTTGTTCTAGCCATTGTACCCCGAACTTCTTGAAATTGTCACTGAACCTGGCAAAGGGGCGTCTAGAGGGACATGGCAACCCACTGACGAAGTGGGGTCAGCGCTTGCTGCGGCTCTCCGCTCTTGCAGCCGTTCATGACTCAACGAGGCCTTTACCCATTTCTTGGTAAGGTAATCTTGCGAACCATTGCCGACATTGCCGACAGTTGGAACTAGGCCGTGCAAGGTTGCTGTAACAGCAGATAGAGCCAATCGCTCAGTTTCGCTACATCTTGTTACATCTTGCCATGTCAAGTCGACAAGTGCGCAAGCTACGGCAGCTGCGCGACGGTGGCTCCGTCGAGGAAGAGGTGCCGATGCGAGACGCGAAGATACGCGAGGCACAGCAAGATGTGAATGGTGTTTTGAAAGGAAGAGGAGCACAGCGAAGTTGACGAGGTTACCAAGGCTTGTGGTAGTGTGGTAGCTTCTGCAGTAAGGCACAAGTCTTCCCATTCTGCATCGGAAGGCTTCCTCCGCCTTTCGGGCTTTAGTGGACTCGGACGCGTCGCAGGAGGAAGATGAGGCTCGGCCGTGACAGTGCAAAGCTGTGTCAATCTGTCAAGGAGAGGAAGCAGAGCGAAGCAGAGTCTAGCAGTCTAGCAGGTTGCTCCCGTACCCGTGGCCGTCAGCGCGAAAAGCGCAGACGAGGCTCGCAAGCCCCGCCATGGGTCCCGAAAGGGCCGAAAGGGACGTCAGGTAGAGAGCGGCCCATCCTTGCCTGAGATTCAAGGAGAGGAGGCCGAGCAAGGTTTTCAAGCAGACGAGAGTTTTCAGGAGATCGCAACCGAGACCGAGTCGAGCGCCGCAGGCCCTTTGAGCATGTGCCGCCACGATTTCTCGGCCGAGACGGAGCGGCAGCGCGTCTTCGGAAGCGGCCGGCCTGGACCCCTGGGCCAAAGCGGCCAAAGAAGGGCCCCAAGACCACGAGGTCAAGTGGAAGGCCGCACGCTGCATCACCGGCGATTGTTCCTCGTGTCCTTGAATCCAAGCGAACCTTGGGTTAAGCCGGAGAACTCTCCTCGCATGGTGGCAAAGGCCGACCAAGACGGGGCCGCGATCTTTGACTTCGAAGAAACAGCTGCGTCCTCCCGCGACTTGAAATCTCTGCGACAGATCGTTGGCCAGGAAGACCCCCAGTTGCTGCAGCAGTATTTACAGCGTAACTCCTTCTCTCTGGATGGTCTGCTCGTGATGGCAGAGTTCCACCGACACCAGGGATCGCACGAACAAGCTCGGGAGTTTGTGCGACGTGCTGTGTACACCTTGGAGTGCTCCCTGTCCCCGGATTTCTCCCCCTTCCAGACGACGGGCTTGGGACCTTTTGCTCTTCGACCACGAGTTCGCCTTGATGTGAAGAACGAGCCGTCCGAGTGGTCGGGCTGGAGTTGGCTGAATGCGCTTTGGCGTCACATGCATTGCCTGAGAGGCCTGGGCATGCACCGGACGTCTTTGGAAGTTTGCAAGCTGCTGCTGGCTTCTCGGCATCTCTCTTCGATACCCCAAAATTTTGAGCAAGTCTTGCTGCTTCTTTCGATGGCTCGGGGTCAGTTTCTTTTGGAGGCTTTCAGACTTTCGGATTCATCCAAACCTCCAAAACTTTCGCTGCTCGGAGGCTTGCACCTTGCCGAGGGACCCGACGCGCGGGCTTCTGTTCGCCGACTTCTTGTGCTTGCGCTCCCGCAGCTTCCAGCTCCTAGAAAGCTTTGCCACGCTCCCTGCTTGTTATGGCCTGGCGCCATCACAGACACCATACGCAGCAGAACTGAGCTTCTCTTTTCCAAACATAGCCTATTCCCTTGCCCTCTGCACGCAGCTCGGGCGTGGCCAGGGCAGCACCCCAGATCTAGGAGCTCTCAGCAATCTCTCTTTGGATCCCATTCTGTCTGGGGTGGATGACGACGACTGGGAGCAGGATTTGCGCGCGCACGCTCGACTGATGCGTGCGTTGCTGTTCTTTCCTGGCTGCCTGCGACCCCTTCTTGAGGAGTGCGGTGTCAACTTGCAGTCCAAGCCGAGTGGCTCAGAATCGTGGTTAGACCTCCTTGCCGCTCCCCCGTTCTCCAACTCTATGGAGTTTTGTCATAGCCAGCATGCATTAGCACACGGGCGTCTGTGTGTCGCATATGCTAAGCTTTGCGGGCCTTTATGGAAGGATGCTGTAAAATGGCTGCATGCCTGCTCTGCCCGATGGGCGCGAATTCATTGTAGCGAAGTCTTTGCCAAAGACATCGACGCAGCACGCAGGAGCTGGGCAAGCAGCCGCCTTGCCTTGTGCGAGGCTCTTGACGACTACAAAGACTTGTTGAGTGATGAATGCGCGGAGAATCCCACCCCGGCTCCCATCCTCGAGCGTGCAATGACCGCAAGGCTGCACCCTCCAAGGAATCAGAGTCTCTTTGCTGGAGCTGCTGGGGCAGGTGCGCACACGCCTGAACCCAACATGTCCTTACACACTCCGGCAGCCATACTGTTTTTTCAGTCGTTGCTGCCATGGAGTGAGCTGGACCAGACCGGTGTGCAGGTTTCGCCACTCTTTTGGCGAGATGTTGTTTCGGGAGCTCTTGCAGTTGCTAAGGGCACTGGGCTTTTTGGGCTTGGTGCCTTGGCAGATCTTGGGCGGGCAATGGCGTCACTGTGGAAGTCACTGCGTGGCTGAGACTTCCTCACCTTAATGTTTTCCTCCCGGATGGTGTTAGCATCTGTTGGAGGTCAAGAATCGGCTTCCTGCCGCGCACTTGCAGCAAGCGTTCTGCGCTTGGCTGCTTCAGCGCATTGTACAGCTTTGTTGCGAGTCCTGTCAGTTTCGAAAAGAGAGCACATGAGATTTGCGTGGGCGATTCAGCACTGGACAGGGCGGAAGTTTCCGGCGGACAAGTCTTGCTACTTGCTCCATCTGGAGGCATCTGAAGGCCAGCATCGGCCGATGTTCCGGGGTTGCGGAACGCGCCCCAATCAAGCAAGCAAGCAAGAAACCCTGAAGAGCAAGAATTGTATGCTGGGTGTTCGGATGTGCATCATGGTCCGTGGGTGCCCCAAGTGGTCTGGGGGTTGATGCAAGATTGCAAGATGTTCTGGGGGGATCGGCGGCACAGTGAAAGGAGGATAGCAGAATATAATAGAGACGTGGGAGTGGGATGCTTTTCTGCGTTGCTTGTCTTTCTCTGTGCATGTGTGGGGGCGCAGCTCTTTGCCCCGGCCGCACGCAGCAGCCTTTGTGAAGTCATGCTGGCAGATGCAGGCAGTCTTCGATGATTCACCAAGCCTAAACTCCGAATGCTGGCGAGAGAAGCGAAAGACCTGTCTAAGGAAACCTTAGGGCTACGGTGCTGGCAGTGAGGCATTTGCCTCCCCACACATCACAAGTAGTGCCAGTGACATATACAGTCTTTTTCTCTCCAAGTGCACGTGATGCAATGTCGGCTGCGGTGGTTCGCCCTCCGTTCTACAGGACTCCGAGCTGTTGCACTGTTGCAGTCCGTGCTTTACTTCTCTGCGTGCTCTGAGATGAGTTGAAGTCATCAGGCCCAGGAGTTGCACGCAACAATTGCACATGCAAAAGTGGTTCTCAGTGTAGGCAACTCAGAACCTAGCCCAGGCTCCAGGCAACGTATAAGGCCCCCCGACTGCACGAAGCGCTTCCTCCCGTACTGCCCAGACTGCCTAAAGTGTCGCCTGGCTTGTCCGAGTTGTGTTAAAGCCTCGTTCTGGTGTCCAGGGCGCGTGTGCCTTTGCAATCGCGGCTTGGGACAAGGGCAAGGAGGGCAAGGTCTGGAGCTGCCTTGTCTTGCCGCTACCAGGTTTCAAGACCTGCGTTTGTTATGCAGCTCGCTGCAAAATCTCGGCACACACGAATGTAAGAGGCTTCGCGTCCACGCGATGCACTCAGCCCTTGGATCCTTGCCTTTTTGATGCTGCCGAGTTGGGTTCCAGGCCTCTCACGCAACTCCGAGAATCTCTCGAGTCGTGCCAGCCCCTGCTCGCAGAGAATGGTCGAAGCTTGACATCTCATTTGAAGCAGCATTGTAAAGGCTGTAAGTAGGATTTGAGGCCTGAGTCTTGTGAAAGATTCCTCATTCTGGATGGGTACAGCTGCGCTTCGCAGATGCAAGATGTGCAGCCTTAGTTTGTGCTGCGTACCGGTGCTGCCTTCTGCTCACTGTTCTGCCGAGGCTGGCTGCAGACGTTGCCAAAGAAGTCGAGGAGCACGGCACACGGTGGCACGGGTTCCCGCCGCATGGGAGTTCGGGCGCAGGTGAAAGGGCGGCCGGCGAGGCGGCCCAGAAAGCGACTCCCGCTGCACACGAGGCATTTCACTGAGGGCCGCGTAAAGTTCCCTTTCTGAAGCCTGATGTTGACCACGCGTTGAAGGAGTGGCAGCGAACAGAAGGACCTCACAGTTTGGGAGGCCGGTGGCAGAGTCCCGTGCAGCGGTCGTCTTGTCAGAGACTGGACCAGACCACTCCCTTGACCTCGCACCAGGATTCCCCTGCTCCCGTCTACAACCCGTCCCAGGGTATGCTTGTTCTACAACAGGCTGGGCCGAAGCACATGTGAGATCTTGCAGCACTCTCTGTGTTTCCTGTGGCCAGGAGCAGTGGCACGAAAGGCCTCGGACTCATTGCTTCAACCGAAGTCTGAGTCTAGCCTGGCTTGCGGCATGAGTTCGTAGGTTGACTCATGACCGTGTACTGGACTGGAGTGGCAGGCACGGTGCTTCACAAACAGCATAACATGCCCAGCTGGGTACGGAAGGGAGAAGTTCTCAGAGGCTCCAAAATTTAGAGACCAGCCTTCGCTTCAACCGCCGTTTAAAAGCAACTCCTTTGGCCTCAAACATGGCCTGGACATCGCGCGAGGCTTCGGGCTCAAAAGGCGAAGTTGCAAGCCGGGGACCTGGCCTGGCCTGAAAGTCTGAAAGAGGGAAAGAGGTGAGTACTAGTACTCTACTGGATGTCTGTAACAGTTATAGTCACCCCCTCCGTGACTTCAAAAACGCAAAACTCTTCCACCCCGGCAGACAAGATCGCTTAAGAAACCGGTACAGTAGTTCCTCGATACTGAGCGGCAAGGCAAGCTCAAGAAGAAAGGAGCGAGCTGCTCTGCCCCGGCATGTGACTTACCACTGGCAGTAGCATGGTCACTGCCAACTTGCGGGCAAACCCACGAAGCAGAATTCTGATGACTCTAGCCCAGGGTATGCTCAGACACAGCATATAGGACATACCCATGAGTCCCCATGAGCAAGAGTTCGGATGGCCGTTGTCCGGCGTGTCTCCGAACCGTCTGTGCGCATCCTCGAGGTCTTCGATGCAAAAAAATCGCGGGACAACTCTGGCCCTGTGTTGTTCGGAGCATCCTTCGCACACAAGTGCAAGACAAATCCAAAAGCAAGAATTGGGATGGCTCTGGACCGGCGTTTTTCGTAGTCGTAGCATCCTCTGTGCA
The DNA here is from genome assembly GCA_003297005.1 of Symbiodinium sp. clade A Y106. Classification (NCBI taxonomy): domain Eukaryota; class Dinophyceae; order Suessiales; family Symbiodiniaceae; genus Symbiodinium; species Symbiodinium sp. clade A. The sequence continues at coordinate 114,534 of BGNK01001267.1, read as the reverse complement.
AAATTGCTAGACGCATCCAACAGACTTCGGATAGCTCCGGCCGGCGTTCTTCGTAGCATCCTCCTTGCAAAATGGCAAGACGAAGACGCATCCAAAAAGAAGACTTCGGATGGCTCTGGACCGGCGTATTTTGCAGTATCCTCGATACACAACCTCAACCTCAGAAGACTTGGGACGGCTCTGGTCTGGCATATTAGCGCCCTTGGTGCAAGATGAGAAGACGAAGATGCGAAGATGTCTTCAGCTCTCGCTCTCCAAGGTGCTGGCTGCGCCCCCGGAGGAACCGGCTCCGCCTGCGGTGAAGCTTCCGCCACCGGTCGTGCAGGCTCCGGCAGGTTAGGGAATTGAGGTTGTTGCGCAGCTTGTCATTGTCGACGTGTTTCTTACGCTTCCAGGAGGTGTTCGACTCTCTCGTAAAGGACCCCCAGGACGAGATACAGGCCCGTTTGGAGTCGAAAAGGCAGGAGTCGTGTGGTGCTCAGGCTGGAACAGCCCGAAAACCCTTGCTGGCAGTCCTTTAAGCCAAGCTTTACCAAGGTTGGCCCTGCAGCTGCTTGGTAGCACAGTTTTTTTTGGTACGGTGTGGACGGATGACCGTTCTAGGCATATGTGAGGTTGGAGCTCATCTTGGCGAACCCGCCTTTATTGCTGCAGAAGGTCCCCGCATATTCCTGTGCGAGGCATGTCTTCATGTGCCCGTCCTGGAGGCCATGAAGACTGCAGGCCCGGTGAAGATACGTATTGCCAAGGCCTGGGCACATTTCCTTAGCCTAGCTTAACTATAGATTTCTGAGGTGGAAGCATCAGGACCTGAAGATGGCTCCTACATCGCCTTGGGCTCAATCTTGGTTTCAATCAGTTCTATTCCGACTTAGCTCTCTGGCACAAAGCAGCTGCCACATAGTCTTTAACTTTAGAGCGGAGGTATACTTCCACGGCTGTGACTCTTCGGCGCGGGTCGAGCGCCGGCTGGAGCGTGCAGCTCCGGCATTCGCCTGAGTGGCTGCGCAAAGCTCGCTTTCAGTGCTACAGAATAGAGTCTAGAGCCCATGTCAAAAAAGGCAGTCTTGGGGCCGTTTCGCCAGTTTCTGTGACCATGAATTTTGGGAGCTGTCTTGCGAAGCTTTGCAAGATGGAATGAAGTGTGAGTCCTGGTCCACATCCCGTTCATGGGATCACATCCGTGGGCATGTTTGTCTGCGACTTCCGAATCTCTCTGTCACGATTCCCAAAGCAAGCAGAGGACCTGTGTTGCGATTCGTGTCCCACTTGCGAGCTAGCAAATCGCTGCCGACAGCAAGCATCCCTCTTTGCAGCGCAGTGCAAACACGACATGTCATTTTAGCTGCTTGTCCATCAGGTGCTGGCATCTGCGCTGGCGCGGCGGCTGCTTCTAGGGTACGTCCGAGATCTGACTTTTGTATCAGACTCAGGCTCATCTACGAGCTTGAAACATGGTTTGAACCGGACTTGCTGAGACTGTCAACTCCGAAGGTCCCAGTCGCCCATTCTTCGGAGAATCAAGGCTTGACGATCATGTCCGCCTGTTGCTTGCAACACATCTGCTGCTGGAAGATGCGGCTTCCGGTACACTCTGGCGATCGAGACGACGAGTGAGGACATCTGTTGCTAAAAGATTGCAAATCGACGATCATGTGTGACAACGGGATGAGCTTGGTTGCGCCTTCGCTCTTTTCTTATTGGCAGGAGGCAGCAGGTCGTCAGCGCTGCACGGTAACCCGGCTAAACTTGCTTCAGGCTGGTGTTCATGCTTCCAATTCGTGCAATCTGCCGATTCCCGTGCACACGACTTGCGCGCTGCAGAGCAGCCACGAAGGGCCCGGGGCTGTGCTAGAGCAAGCATATATCTAGCAAAGCTTCATGGTGCAAGCGCTTCCCGCCGCCGGGCTGCAGGCAGAACGTATCAGAGCGTAATCCGAAAAGAAGGTCGCGATCGGCTGCGGGGCTGAGGTGCCCCTTTTCCTCGCGTATGGCGATCGTCGTCTCGAGCTGCTGACCAGTGCTGGCTATGGCGGAATTCGCCAACAGGCAGATCCTGTTGTGGCTCAAGATAATAATCTTGCTTGCATGTGCTCCGGCTTCCAGGCTGAACAGCTGCTCTCTCTGCATCCTGAAGCCTACGACCTCTACGATTCGCATGGGAAGGCAGGTTTGCTGCCACGTCTGGGTAAGGGGAGCAGAAGAGCTTTGAGCTCCTCAGGTCGAGGAGGATACCTTCGAGCGCTCCTTGGCGTGCTCCAAGGGCCTTTGCCTTCTGCAACTGCGCGGAGGGCTCAGACTCAGAAGTGCGATCGCTGCAAGCTGCCAAGCGAAGAACAATCTGCTACCTGTGTCCAGGAGAGAAGCCAGAGTGGCAGAAGATCCGAGAGATCGAGGCTCGTCTCCAGAAGCTTGAAGAACCTGAAAAGGAGGCAGCGGCTTGGGCTTAAATCTTGAAGCGCAACGAACACCACCTTGGCTGCTTTGGCTCTGAGCCTCCGAGATCCCCTGAGCCAGGTGCCTACCCAAGCAGTGTCAAAGGAGTCGGCCCTGAACTCAGTGAGGGGCCAAAGAGGTGTGTGAAGGCGCGAACGGCCGGTGTACCTGAAGCATTTTCATCTGTTTTGAGGACGTGGGGTTTGACATTGAAGAACGTCTCCAGACTGTAGAGAAGCTGCTACACGACGTGGCACAACAGACCCAGCTCGACGCTTTGGCGGCCACTGTGGCAGCTCTTGAGAGGGAGATGACAGAACAGGCCGTTACGAGCTCTGCGTTGAATGGTCATCTGGAGTGCGGCCTTGCCACTGCACAGAAGGAGCTGGAAAGCCTGCGCACCTATGCCTCGGACCAGCTCAAGAGTCTGGATGATCGACTCGCTGAATTCGCAGAGACATCCCTTGTCGAAAAGATCGAGCAGATGGAGGCAGCCATGACGGAACAGGCCATCACAAGCTCAGTGCTGAATGGTCACTTGGTGTGTGGCCTGACTACTGCACAGAAGGAGCTGAAGGGTTTGAGGGAGTTTACTTCCACGCAGCTGGGTCTTCTCGATGAACGCCTGGTGCAATGCAAAGGAGACATGGAAGTCCTTGAGGCAAACCTCGCTGAGCAAGCAGTGACCAACTCGGCAATGAACGGTCACCTGGAATGCGCTGTGCAAACATCGAAGCAGGAGCTGCAGTCTCTCCGAGCCTATGCCGCAGACCAGTTCAAGTTCTTGAACGAGCGCCTCGACGAGAAGCCAACGGACATCTGGTCCGACGGCTTCAAGAACCGCCTTGTGACCAAGCCGAGCCTCAAGAGCCTGAAGCCTCTCGCTCCGCTCGTAGGAAGCCTAGGCCTAGGCTTGCAAGCTTCGAAGTCTCTGCCACAGTTGGCCCTGAGCTGAAAGTGCCTGAGTCATGAAGTATCATGTTTCACCCCCATCCCGATTCACCCGCATCAGACCTGAGACCTTCTGATCGCTCCTTGCCGATCAAATGTCAAAGAGCTTGGAGCCTGCTTTCCTTGCCACGAGTAGTCGGAAGCCTTGCTCCCGTACATCTCGCCCTTCCTGTGCCAGGTCCTGGACATCGTCCATGCACTTCTGAGGCCTAGGAGTCCGCTGGAAAATTGGCGCCTCCGCGTTGCAGGACGTGTCGTGGCCTAGTGACATGTCACACTGTGATCTGCTGCTGCCGTTTGCACTCAAGCCGAAAGGTATTTACGTTCTACATCAGGCCTCCATCCTTTCGGAATGTCACGTTCTATCTTCATGTTGGTCGTGCTGGTTGCAGCAACGCTGGTGGNTTTACGTTCTACATCAGGCCTCCATCCTTTCGGAATGTCACGTTCTATCTTCATGTTGGTCGTGCTGGTTGCAGCAACGCTGGTGGCTGCCAGTGAGGGCGGCATCAGTGCAGAGGCTTCAGCTGGTTATTGGCACGGGGCAGTCCAGGAAGACATCCAGCTTCTGTTCTCCTTCGCGTTGGGCATTCTCTTTGTACGGTCTGCTGAAACGATCTTCGATGAGAGCACAGACGGCCATCGACAGCACAAGAAACTGGAGCTGTACCCACTGCTGGCGTAGGTGGCTCGTCGACATCACGGTGGCAAGACTGGGCCACACAGTGCTCAGAGAGAAGGGAGGGCAAGCCTAGCAGGGAGAAAGAACAGACTCTGGACGTTGCGGTTTTGAGGTTGGAGAGGTGGCAGAGATTTACCTGTGCTTGCGATCGTGTTGTCTGATGTTTGCTGCTGCCGTTTGCACTCAAGCCGAAAGGTATTTACGTTCTACATCAGGCCTCCATCCTTTCGGAATGTCACGTTCTATCTTCATGTTGGTCGTGCTGGTTGCAGCAACGCTGGTGGNTTTGCACTCAAGCCGAAAGGTATTTACGTTCTACATCAGGCCTCCATCCTTTCGGAATGTCACGTTCTATCTTCATGTTGGTCGTGCTGGTTGCAGCAACGCTGGTGGCTGCCAGTGAGCGCGGCATCAGTGCAGAGGCTTCAGCTGGTTATTGGCACGGGGCAGTCCAGGAAGACATCCAGCTTCTGTTCTCCTTCGCGTTGGGCATTCTCTTTGTACGGTCTGCTGAGACGATCTTCGATGAGAGCACAGAAGGCCATCGACAGCACAAGAAACTGGAGCTGTACCCACTGCTGGCTTAGTTGGAGCAAACGAAACTCGATGAGAAGGACTCGGTCCAGTGTAGAGAGGAGTGTCTGAATCTGCTTTCCAGCAGGCACAGTCCACAACTTCGCCTGGCTTCTTTGTACAGAGATTTCAGGGATGTGAGAGAGACTTGAAATACAAAAAATGAGCGGTCAGGCAAACTGCTGGTGCCAGTCCTTTTCTTGACTCTCGAGTCTTCAGATAATCATGACCACATTGAAGTGCGAGCAGTGAAGATCTTCTTGCTTGGCCCTTTCAGCCGTTAATTGGGCTCTGGAAAAGCACGTAGAGGCTGCTGATGGTACGTGCGAGACTGTCATGGCTCTCCAGCAAATCGAGGCACGCCTAGTGCTGTCTGAAAGTTTCTGTGAGTTATTCTTGCCGGCTTGTGACGTCAAATTTGTCAGGAGAGTTTGAAGCAGCTCGGATCGGATGGCGTTGTAGAGCTGGACCGTTTGAAGCAGGTGCTGGTGAAGATTGGCATGACAGCCATAGATGCAGACACTGTCTTGGCTCTTTCGCAGAGCGATGGCAAGATCAAGATCTCAGAGTTCATGGCCTGGCTGTCTGCGAAGTCTGGCAAGCCCCAGTGTATCGGCTGGAAGGACAATATTATATTGGCCACTGACAGCTACAAGTTCAGCCACTGGAAGCAGTACCCTCCGGGAACAGAGTACGTGCCACTTGGAAGCTTCAGAAAGGCGTGTGTTTGCCGTAATCCCTGTGCAAAGAACCCTGGTGACCCCTCCTTCACCAGAAGTGGAGAAGTTAGCAAGGTATAGCTACTTCGAGAGCCGCGGTTGTGATCGCGGGTGGGACGAGGTTGTCTTTTTTGGCCTGCAATACTTCTTGAAACGCTACCTTCTTGGTGCAGTCATCACGAGGGAAAAGATCGATGAAGCTGAAGCTCTTTGCTCCGAGCACTTCAACGGAGAAGGGCTCTTCTACAAGGAGGGGTTTGAATACATTCTGGAGAAACATGGTGGGAAGCTGCCGATATCAATCAAAGCCATCCCCGAAGGTATGGTCATGCCCACCCGCACAGCTCTTTTCACCATGGTCAACACAGACCCAAGGTGTTTCTGGTTGACCAACTTCCTCGAAACGCTGCTGGTGCAGGTTTGGTACCCCATGACGGTTTGCAGTAACAGCCGATACCAGAAGCTGTCAATTCACGAGGCCCTCGAAGCGACTGGGAATGACTTCTGGGCCATTCCTGGAGGCTCTGTCTTCAAGCTGCACGACTTCGGCTTCCGGGGCGTGTCTTCCGTGGAGTCTGCGGCGCTTGGAGGTGCAGCTCACTTGGTGAATTTCCTTGGTACGGACACTGTGGCGGCTCTTCTCTGCACGAAGAGGTACTACCACTCCAAGCAGGCCGCAGGCAATTCCATTCCTGCCTCTGAACACTCCACAATCACCTCATGGGGTGTTGAGGGCGAAGTTGATGCCATGAAGAATATGCTCGAGAAGTATCCGACAGGAATCGTGGCTTGCGTCAGCGACTCTTTCGACGTCTTCAAAGCATGTCGTGATTATTGGGGATCCAGCTTAAAGGATCTGATCAAGGGGCGCATCTCTGGGGATAGTTGGGGTCGACTGGTGGTGCGGCCTGACAGCGGTGACCCCACGGAGACATGCGTGCAAATTCTTTCCATACTCTGTGAGCAGTTCAAGGAGGATGTCACTGTCACCGCGACTGGCCACAAGCTGCTGCCAGCCTATATCCGCGTGATTCAAGGCAGGCTGCTTGCAGGATTTGATCTCTCAGCCCCATTGTTGACTCAAGATTTGTCGTCCGCATGCCGCATCCCGAGGTGATGGCGTGGATTACGAATCCATACCAAAGATTCTCGGCACGCTGAAAGATGCTGGCTACGCTGCGGAAAATATGGTCTTTGGCAGTGGTGGAGCACTCTTGCAAAAGCTGAATCGGGACACCTTTAAGTGCGCTTTCAAGTGCTCAGAGATTACGGTGAACGGCGTCGCTCGAGTGGTCTTCAAGGTCGGTGCTGTGCCCGCGAACTGGATCCGTCAGCCTAATGCGGCCATATCTGATTCTCATATGTTTTTTGTCCATGTCGTCAGGACCCGATTACGGACAAGGGGAAAGCGTCGAAGAAGGGCCGTCTGACTGTGCAACGTGCAGCAGAGACCGCGAAAAACAGCGAAGAGGTGCGGTCGAGCTGCGGATTCGTTTTACACGATGAGTCCAGCTCCTTTTGTCAGGACGTCTACAAGCCACGGCAGGACGAGAACGGGACACCAGGTGGAGAGGGTTTCCTCCACTACACGGCGAACGGACACTATGTCACTGTGGCTAGTGGCAGAGGCGATCCGGAAAAGGACTGTGAAACGGCTCTGTGTCCAACTTCACTCCTGCAGATAAGGTCAAGCTGTCATCTGGGGAGTAGCTCACTTAGGGATCGCTGTGTTGAGGACTTTCTTTGTATATAGGGGTCCAAACCAAGTTCGCTTGTTGTCTGAAACTACTTGCTGTACAAAGTCTTCGCCAGGATCTGCTCGTCGAGGTGTTTCGTGATGGAGTGCTCCTGAAGGATTGGACGTTGGAAGAGATCAGACGAAGAGCAGACATTCCAAATGGCCCCTTCTCCCAAACGAGCTGAAGCGTCCCAACCACTGTTTCACCATCACTGTGGCCGCTTAGCTACAGCGCGAACTGGCGCCAAATATTGGCAGGCCAATTGCGTGAATCTGCATGCTGTTACGGAAGCTGCGGTGCATTCTGCTACTGTAGCAATGATGAGACAAAGCCTTCACATACGAAGCAACTGCGGTCTGAAGCACCAAATTCAGCCGGCAGCAGGGGTTAGGCAAGGCAGTGTTTTGGGCCTTTTGTGGCTTCTGTGTGTCACATGCAGCACGGGCTTTCCGATTAGCCTAATGCTGCCTTGACGCCTGTCGACGTAAGTGTGATGCGTCTTTCCTCTTCACACTGACCGAAGACGGTTGTTTCAGGTCTGAGTCTCGCTCTGCTTACTTTCCACAGAAGCTTTCAGATAGTCTACAGTGTTACAGAAACATGCAAGAACACGCTGCAGCGCGACGCGCACCAAGTCGCGATGCGGTCGCGGCTTGGACAGGCTCCTTGAGTCCCCTTCTGAATGCGGTGCAGACGTCTTGCACGACCACTGACTACTGCACTTGGGCCGAGTTGAGGTTCTCAGGTTCGAGATTGCATGCGATGGACGACGGCAAGCTCTCCTCTGCATCACGTTGCTATATCCTGGCCTTTGCTGCGAGTGCCATGATGCTAGGTAGGGCTCCTCCGAATGAGATTGCATCCCGTAGGTTTGCGGCAGCCCTCAATGTGACCCCATTCATGGGCAAACGGAGGGAGACGGCGCGTGCAGTGCTTGAAAGGCGGCCCTCGTTCGAACTGCAGTGGCCTGACTCCGATATACTCCGATTGACGACACACTGCGGCAAGCTGAGCGCAGTCCCAGCAGTACGTGGGAACACATTGGACATCCGGTTTTTCCTTGACGTGTTGAGATTTATCTTGCTCATATGTCCTAAGTGCCGTGCCGATGGTACGCTAAATGTCAGAAGGGGCGTCCGATTCTCGCCAAAGGCTTAAGATGGCTTAAGGATCTTACAAGAGGGCAAAGGTCGTAGTTGCGGATACGAGACTGCGCCTGTTTCTGGCAAGGACCTTGATGTCTCTGTCGACGGCACAAAACTATCGTGGACACCTGCAGCCTTTAAAGCAACGAAGGAGCTCGACTGTTCGGGACTATCTCGTATCACCTGGGTTGTACCTACACATCGACAGGCGTCCATACTCGGGGAACGCCGCATAAGCGCGACATCATCTTACCAAGCCTTTGTGTGCCTGCTGTCAAATGCATTGGCGTCTGCCTTCGCGCGACAGCGTGCCTACGCACTTATGTGTTTTTGTGCATTGTTCGTGTGTGTGGTGTGTTTGTCCGGAAGTGCCTGCAGGTGTTTGTTTCGCGCAGCTGCCGAGTGCTGCCTGTCCTCTGGTGATTGATTGGCATATCGCAAATTTGAATAGCTGAGCCATGTTCGAGAAAGTTTGTAGTTTCAGTCGGATGCGATTTTGATGTGGTCGCCTGACTGCTCAACACCGCAAACCAGAAGCAGAGAGAGTTTGGATTATTTCTGCAGTTTGAAGTGCCGCATGCGTCATTATTTTTGGTACAGAACCGCTCAGAAGATCTTGCAGCTGTTGGCAGTCTTTGAAGTTATTTGAAGAACCATGCAGAGACCAACGAAGTGTGCCCATGCAGCAACAGTCATGGCACAATGCATGCACACCACTTTTCAGCCACCACATAAGTGATCCGCGCTTCGAGTCCTCCTGTTCAGCTTATCAATGCAGCATGTGGAGCAGACGTCTTCCGCAACTGTGATGTGCGACTTGGGCACAGTAAGTTGCCCTAGCGAACATGCGAGAGTGCAATTGCACGTGGCGTCAAGGTTCACGGACATGCCGAGAATCGTCCTCTTTCTTCTGCTGCCGTTTGCCTCGCCGCCTTGGCGCAGGACCGTACGTCGCTGTTGCCTTCTAGTGCCGGGGATGTTGTATGCTGGTAACTGACAGGATGGCATCAGCACAACCCAGAGGACACAGGGAAACTGGTTGCGGCGAGGCCCGAAATAGGAAACATCAAGGCACATATCTTTCTAGTGAACATTGAACATGGCACGGACAGGCTCCAGCTCGACCGTCGGAAAGACGACAGACTGTCGCAGCACTTGCCGAGATATGGGATCCACAGACGTGTCTTGCATGAATGCAAAGATATGCAAAGATATAGCTGGCAATCGCCGATCATCAGTTCATGGAGACTTTCAAGGATACGTGCTCCCTTACCGAGTTGAAATTGACAGGTTGGCATCGTTCTCCATGTCGCAGCTGGATGGTCTTTCAGACGTCATGTGTGGCTATTGCCCACGGCTGTCTCGGGCGTTTAAGCTTCTCGGCAAAGGTAATTATAATTATAGACGTATGCAGGCGAGCGGGTGGAGAGCGAGAGAGAGAGAGAGACTACGCTTGCCATAGGGGCGCTCGATGTTTAGTGTAAAGCGGGGTTGACAAGTCGGAGACTTGAGATCCCACTAGGTGTTTCAGTGCCACAGTCTGGAATACCCCAAAGCCGACCACTTCATAAAACAAAGAGTGGCCGGGCGACTAAACGCCTGCGGGTCGCACCGCGACCCCTAAGCCCAGGACAAGGAAAGACTCACCTTACTGACACTTCCTTCCACAGAGAGTCAAGCCCGGGAACAATGGTTCGCTCGGGGCCCGGAGTGAATGCAAAGAGAGGCCCGGCGTTTTTTTCCTCTTGGTTAGTTGGTTTTCATTTTTTGGTACATTGCAAGGGTTCTGTGTCGCCCGGTCTCTCCTTAGCTTCCGCTCGCATCAGAGCGAGTATCCAGTGCGGGGGAGTAAGACTCCTGCTCCTCTTGTCTGTGGAAGAAGAGAGGCAGAGAGGGAGAGAGAGGGAGAGTGAGAGTGATGGGGGATGTCAGTGCCTTGCGAGCTGTATTTTGTGCGAGCTGTCCTGTAGCCACTGGTCCTTTGAGGTGCCGGCAAAGACGTCCCTGGGTTGAGGCAGGGGCAGAGGCCGTTGCGGAAGCCGAGCAGTACCTCGCCGAGGAGTCCGAGTTGGCCCGGCGCCAGGCCGACAAAACGCACAGCAGAAACTCTGCCGGTTTCTGGTTGTTTCCGCCTTTTTTACTGGCATCTGTGTACAAAGCTGCAGCAGGCTTTGTCAATGATGCGTCATGTCTGGCGGAACTACGAGAAGCGTGCTTTCGCCAAGGATGAGCTCAGGCGAGAAATTTTCGGTAAAAGACTGCGAGAGCGTGAGAGGATTCTCTTTCGCATCCGGGAGACTCTCCGAGGCCGGTGTCTGGCACTGGCCAAGACAGCTGGGGGGGCATTGGCCAGACGCTGGTTGATGCCATGGACACGCTGTGGCTAATGGGCTTTAGGAAGGCCTCGGCAGCTAACCCACGCCCTCGCGTGCTAAGCTGCAGCATCACACGTGAAAGGAATTCGACCGGGCAGCTGCCTGGGTGGAGAAATCATTGAGTGGCTCAAATGCAGTGGGTGTGAGTCTTGTGTCCTGGCTCCTAGTAATTTGCGAGGCTTTGCCCATGACCTGAACGTGAATCTCTTCGAAACCACTATTCGCCATTTGGGCGGGCTTCTTTCTGCCTTCGCGCCTCCAGACCGAAGCTTCGGAGAGCCGAGGGCCAAAGATCAAAGCCTCGCTCTTCAGTCGAGTCGAGTCGAGGTTGAGTGGAAGGCCTGGGCTCTTGGCCAAAGCAGTGGATCTGGGCGACCGCTTGCCTGGGGCTCACCTGCACACCACTCGCCCTAAACCCAAACCGCCCGATCCGTGCAGGATCCAAGCGTTTCCGAGCATCCCGGCAATCCCTAGTCCTGTGCCGCCTGCACCTGCGAAAGGCGTCTGGTCAAAGAGTGCTCATATTCCGTCCGTGCCCTTCTCTCCAGTGTGTTGCGAGTTCAGGTGACGCCACCACCGGATGGACAGACGACGTCAAGAAGCTGCTGCAACAGGTTGGTGTCCCACAAAATACGTTGGATACAGTGCTCGGGACGCTCAGCTTCGCAAAAGTTCTAGTTATTCTAGTTAATTTCGACGACATGTTCATGGGTCAGGTCGCCAAACTTGGCTAGTTGAAGGACCCCACATTTCCATTGCGTGTCCTGTCAATGTTCTGCACTGCCGTCGTGTTGGCTTCATTCTATCGTCCCAAGCACGAAAAGACCCTGCAAGAATGGTGATCGATATGAGACGTCACACTGGCACTGGCCTCTACGAAGTAGCTGGGTATCTACAGTTCCCGGTTTCGATTGCTGCTTTAGCCCAGACATGATACATGTCATTCGTCCTGGTGCACGTTTCGAAAGTGTCGCAGACCTCGGCCTCCAACTGAAAGATGCCGCAACCGCACGGCAAGCATCGATGTACCCTGTGGCTAAGGAAAGATGTCAAAAATGTGCCAGCAAGCGCGGGTCTTGGTGCGCTGTTCTTAATGAGAATTTCTACAATGGCAACTGTAGGCTTGCCGTCCTCAGATGTGAACCTGAAAACGGGAGATCCTCATTTGCACCGAGACCACATGGGCAAGCTATGCAGCTACAAGTACACAGTTGGCAAATTGAGTGCCCGTGCAGGAAACAAAGAACCTTGCTGGCTTCGTCTCCCTCGCTGAAGCGTATGTTCCGATGGCACTTCGGCTGCAGCCGATGGAGGAGCAGCCGATGGGTAAGTGGAGTCAGATCTGCCAAAGTTCTCCTTGCCTCGATTTCTTCAGCCGAGGAATGGAAGTATTTGACCGCATTGACTGGCAACTGCGACTCGCAGAAAACCTGGGTTCCAAGGCACACGAGTCATGAGAGCAGGGACAGAATCAGATGCAGCCGAGGTACTTACTCGCGCGCTCAGGATCGGGTGTTACGCACTCTGAACTCTTCCCTGGACCTCCAGAACCGGGGTCTAGGCGCCATCTTGCTGTGCCTTGTCTGACTTCCCATTCAAAAGCCACTGCTTGTGCTTTCGCTTGTTTATGGCACGCAGGGCTAAGAGCTAAGGAGATCTGATGGCAGCACTTTCGCATCTCCAGAGAACCGCATTTCCTTGGGAAGCCGCGGCGACTCCTTCTACGAGTACCTCTTGAAAGACAGCCTCTTTGCAGGCGAGCATGCGGAATCTTGGCTATTAACGGCCGCTTCCATATGTTGAAAAATCTGCCACTGTAGTTCTGAAATAAACTATGGGGCCGGTAGCCGAGGATCCGTTGGCAGGGACTTTGTGGAATTCCTTCAGGCTCGGCCCGCTGCAGGGCTATCAGGGCTCACACGGACTCTCAGCACCACGCTTGACCTGCAGACGCAAACTCCCGGAGCTTCTGGTGGAAGTTGACCCGCAGCCGGCAGAGCCTCGTCTCAAAGGCTCCCCGCTCCTCCACCCACCGAGTTCGCCCCTCGACCGAGGCGAGCCGAAGGAAGCGGAGGCGCAGCCCAAAGGAAGAGGCCGGCCTGCCATGCTAGACTCTGGCTCTGGAGCTGCCCTGTGAAGGCTTAAGCAACTCGGTTTTGGCAGCAAGTTATCACAGATCCCTGCACTCAACCATGCGTGTATGTGTGTATATATGCATGTGCATGTGTGTGTTTATGTAGAAATATACATGTGCGTATATGTGTGTGAACATGCAAATAAATGAACAAACAGTATTTATATGATGTGTGTGAACATGCAAATAAATGAACAAACAGTATTTATATGCATACGTCGAAATAAACATAGACATGTACACCGACATGTATATTAATAAACTTGCAAAAGCAATGAATGAATGGGTGTGTGTGTACATCTCAATGTGTTCATATACACACACCCATACACTTCTCTATCTACATGCACAAATTCCTTAAACCCGAAACTCTAAACCCCAAACCTTGAAGCCGTGCCTGCTTGAGCGAGTGTGCGTGTCGAAACCCCAAACCCTAGAGCTTAAACCTCCAACCCGAAACCCGAAAGCGCAGCCCCTGATGAAGCGTGCAGCTCGCATGCCATGGCATCGGAGGGTCAGCAAGCTGTGCGAGAGGAGCAGGGGTTCACCAACTGAAAAGTTGACATTATTGGAAAAGGGGGGGAGGAAGGGGTGGGGGCGGGGGCAAGGAGCAATTGGAGGGGACGAAATTTCACCGTAAGACCTTGGGGCGAGGTTCACACAGAGGAGGGGGGGAGGGGATTAAGAGATGGGGAATCCGTACAGGAACCTATCCGCTTCGGCCGGGGCCAAGGCGAAGAATTTGCATTTATTTCTATGGTTCATTTATTTTTCTTTGTTACATTTCTTTCTTATGCATTGCATGTTTGTCTATATCACACACAGCATGCGCAGCGCGCGCACATACACGTTTGTGCTTCTCTGCAGATGCGTGTATGTGCCCTTGAGGTGCCTCGAGGCTTTGCAGGATCCCTAGGTGGATGGTACGAATCCTGGCGTGAGTGGCCGACACCATGGTTGCCTCTTGCCTTTCGAATATCTTGATAAATTCCGGAATTCCGAGATGACTTGATGGCAGCTCGCAGTGCGCCGTCTTGCCTGAATCTTGTCAGGTTTGTTAAGGAGCTGTCTTCCAGCCACACCATTCCGAAGATGGATCATTTGCACTTTGGTGACATATGGGTAGCCACTCGCGGTTCCTACTTGGCGGTGGCTCAATCGGATCCGCTCGGTCGTGCTGAGGATCTGCTTCCTCCCAGGAGCCATTGCGCTTGAGGTGTTGCACGAGCAGAAGCGAAACGAACGCAGTAAGGCACGGAGCCACTGCTGACTGGAATCTAGGCACAGGGGGAAAGAAACCGTCAGGTCGACCTGCGACTGGCCCACAAGCTTGTCGAGACTTGCGTCCACACGCACTTCGGCTGCAATGCTGGGGAAGGGAAGGAATGAGATGCATAGTTTCATCGAGGTACTGGCGCACCGCTTCCGACCTTGCACCGGAGATCACCCGGTTCAATGCCTTCGGCTTGGTGGACGACCTGGGATCGATGCACAACATCCTACGGCCAGAGACGCCGCTTAGACCTCTTAACTGGAGAGACGATGCATCAGCAGGCCGAATTGGCAGAGTTGAGCTGCCAGGATAGAAAGCCTCTTCGTCCTGTGGCGGACTCGTGCTCAGAGCAAAGTTGCCAGCGCACACTGTCAAGCAGCAGCTTTTCTGCAGGACCACGAAAAAGCAAATCTACAGAAATTGGGGGCAGCGAATGTTGTGCGCCTTCTACCGATCGAAAACACCGTGCCCTGCACAGTTTGAGCTGTGGCGTAGCAGGAACTTGGCTTGCACTGTACATTTGCCAGTCCAGGTTTGGCTTTGCCAGCTTGCACAACGTCAACCATCCGGTGAAGAAGCGCGATGACATGCCATCGTTCTTCGTAGCTGTGCCTTCGCGATAAATTCAACTGATCTGTTGTGTGCTTCTGCGAGGGTATGTAAGAGCCAGCAGCCGTTGCACAAGCCGCTTGCAAGACAGGGTTGAATAACCTGCCACGGGCCGCTTGCTGAGGAGACGCTAAAATACCTGTTCTTGAAACTTGGCTGCTGTAGTGCGTCCGCAGTGCTTCAAGTAAGTGGGGGCTTCCACACTTTCACGTTGTTACATCCAGCCAACAGGCTTTTTTCCGATGATGCTACCCTACCTTTGGACCAGTTTGTCTTGGGAACGGAAGCTCATCCGGTGCCACTACTCCAAACATTGCGAGACTTGGATGAATGAAAGAAGCAGCTGGCCTTTTACTTGCGTCCTGGC
This sequence comes from Symbiodinium sp. clade A Y106, assembly GCA_003297005.1. Lineage (NCBI taxonomy): Eukaryota > Dinophyceae > Suessiales > Symbiodiniaceae > Symbiodinium > Symbiodinium sp. clade A. Next base: position 99,531 of record BGNK01001267.1, on the reverse strand, counting down.
ACGGCAAAGGATCTTCTTGGCCGTGTGAACTACTCACACTTCCAAAGCAGCTTAGCCACGCATCATGTTTCCAGACTAATGTGGTGTCGATTTTTGGCAGTTTCCTTTTTCCAGTCTGTGCCCAATATGACTGTTCCGAGAGCATCTGGGCAGTTCCCGGACCTGGCGCACAAGAGAATCCAGAAGCTTTGTGCATGGTTGTTTCAAGTTGGGCCGCATCAGGCTCCGAAGTCTTCAGCAGCACCATAAGAAACTGCGTATCCAGTAACTAGAGTCGGGGAAAGGAAAGCATGTTGGGCACCGACCCATGTTCAATCCTGGCCAAGGGCCTTCGCAGAGGCACCGCGCCCAGACTTCCCGCAGAAGTTCTTCGGTGCCCCGTTGCCGTGGCTAACACTGCACAGTCTTGCACAGTGCGAGGTGAAGCAGGTCCCGGAAGAAAGCGAATCTGAAGCGACAGAGCCATCACAGCCTGTGCTGGAGCCAGTTTCTCTTTCGCAATTTGGAGTCCTCTGATGGCGCGGACGAGGCATGTTGCCATGGTGCTAGCATCGACAGGTTCCACAGAGCGACACCGCGAGCGCCACACCGTCCAGTAAGGCCCAGGAGAGTGGCCGTGGACGGGAGAGGTTCTGATTTGCAGACCTCTGGCGGGCTTTAGTCGATGCCACTGGTGGTGGAGCAACATCATCGAACACTGCCAATTAAGGGTTGAATGATTCAATTGTGAGCCAATTCCGAGCTCTTCAACACCGAACAAAGCAGCCCGTGCTTGCTGTTAGATGCCCAGCCGTAGCTGTGCATCAATCTAGCCGCAACCTTGGATTCTGTTTTCAGTCAGGTTGGTGTTGCAGCTTCGGGCTTGGTTGGGAGAGTCAGAGTGTGAGTTGTTGAGTCGATGCGATGGGCACCGCGAAAATGTCGCCTGCTAGTGGGGCCGCTGGACAGGCCTGTGACCGGGATCGCCTTCAACAGCTTGCGCTCCAGATCCAGGCCTCACCGCATCGTTCGCAGACGAGATGTTGTTTGCCTCATGATCGTTGCCGGTGGATTGTTTCGAGAAGCTTTCTCTCTGAGCCGGAACAGGGTTTCCCTGATCCGCTTGGGCTGATCTTCCAGTGTCTAAAGTATCTTTCGGGGAAAGCATCCTAACAGCCTTCCTGCCGCTTGTTATAAGCAAGGCACGTGAGCCATAACACGCCCCAACAACATGACGTACAGCAGGTTTAGCAGTGAAGCTACACGCCCTCATTGTTGAAGCCGCAAGGCCGGCAAGAGGTGCCCTGGTTAAGCCATCAGTAGCAGGGTCGGTGGAAATGTTTGCCACGGATGGTCATGCACAGATGTACATGTCACCATGTTTGAGCGGAGAGAGGACGGATGGAATCTCAAAGCCACGCAGTGGACAGAACAACGAAGAGCCACTGCAGAAAGGACACGGCGAGAAGAGCAACCGAAGGACAGCAGCAAAACAATGCATGGCTGGCAACCCTGTGCATGGCTGCCATTTCTTTTGGGTTGTGAAACCATGCCGTATGGAACCGGTGTAAAAGTGCATGGCAAATATTTCGAAACGTGTTACCATGCTTCAGGAAGTGCGGAGAAGATTCGAAAAATGCTTGATGCAGGAGCTGCAGCAAGAGCTGCGGGTAGAGCATGCCTCATGCTCAGATACGGGCGACCCGACTTGCTGGGTTGGTGGCTACAGCTTTCAGGCTCGTTCCATTGCCTGTCGATAGGTCAGCCGGTGAACCGAACTTGCCAGGAGTGCTGCAATCCGCCGCCTGGAAACCCTCTGTGCTGGGATGCTGAATTTACCTACGCGCGATGCTGCAGGTAAGCAGGCAGCAGGTGCTCGTCATTTCCAAACGGATGCCATCATGTAGTACATCATTCACTCCATGCAACAGCGTCGCAGCTGCACGTGATCTGGTCAGGTAAGCCGTACTGGCTGAGAAAGCGGAAGACCGTGGAATTGCTGCACCGTGCTTGGAAAGCACGGTGGGCTTGCGTAGCCGCATACATGGTTGAGAAGGCCATGTGTTTTTCAGCAAGCCGGCAACACCGAAAAAGTTGCAAATTTTCCAGGCGGGCGATTAGGGCAGGTGTCGTGCTGATGCTACTTGTTGATTTTCCTGTGCTGCCAGATGCCAGACCATATCTTGCATGGCTGAGCGCTGAGTGTTGTTCATGTGCGTTGTTGTAGCGTGTTATGTAGAGATGTGCAGAGTCAGATTCACTGACGTAGCTATGTCAGCTATGTTTTCTGCCGTGTAGAGCCAACCTTTGGCTTTCCTGACCTGCTTAATGGCTTTGGAAGCACAGCATACTGCCCTACCTGCTTGGCTGTACTGCCCACGCAGTACCGCGCCGCACCGCGATTGCTGTTTGCGTGGAAGTCCTCAGAAGGGACAGTGGCTACAACGGCAGCCGGCATGGCTGTTGCAGCCAGCAGCACTTCGACCGTTGTCCGCTTTTTCAGTGGCGACCTGTGCCGGAGCTGTCATTGCCAGAAGAAGCTTGAAGACGAAGGTGAAGGCGTACAATTTGAAAACTCATCCGCTTCCAGACGGCTTGGGCGAAACGCTTGACACCATCGGAACTGTTCTCACGAAGAAAAACCCTCAGAGCCCGGGCTGCGATCCAAGGCACGCAGTTTACGCTTCGCGACGACTCGCTCTTTTTTCGCTCCCGAGCCCAAAGTCACAGTCCCAGGAAGCACGACCGAATTCGTGACCACGAGCTGGGCCCCCTGTTGCCGAAGCGTTGGTGGACACATCTAGGAGTCCAACTGTGCCTCGCCCGGCCTCAGGGTACTTGTAGCAGTTTCCGTCCATAGCTCCATAGCCATTTCCGTTGTCTTGCGCAGCCCAGGAAGGCCCAAGAAGAGGCCTGCGGACCACTCCCGGCAGATGCTTGGATTTCGCTTCGCCTCGATGGCTGCTGCCGCTCGGCTACGCCACTCTCTGTGCCAAACGGAGTCTCAGGCTCCTGCAGTATCGGGTATCGAATCAGGGAAGACGCTTCAAAGAGTGCGTCCCTGTGTTAACTCACAGAGAAGCGCCAGAACGGCGGGTGGGCATGGGCATACACTAAGGGTCCAATCTTAGACATTTTTCCTGATGCGCCCACAACACTAATCACCTTGCTTCGTTTGATCGGCCTTCGGCTAGTGAATGCGGCCGACATTCAGCCGGGAAATGTTGTCATCTCGCTTTCCTTGACTATGGTGATCAGAGCCGGGTCAAGAACACTGAGGAAGCAGCCAGGAAAAGAGACTGTAAATAATCTTAACGAGCTTAACGAAGCGTTTGCGTGCGGCAGTCTCCAACCAAGTGATTCAGGGAAAAGATCCTGCATAGAACCTTTTGACACTATCCTACTGGTATCAATGAGAACCGTTCGCAGAAAGTCTGAGTTTACAAGCAGGTGCTGTCGGGCCATAGCTGCAGCATTGACAGTAGGCGTCTATGGTCATGCAGTACCGCAATGGTTACATGCCAGTTCCCAGTCCTCAACACCGAAGTACACAAGTCACTGCGACCTATTCCTGTCTGGAAGCTCTGACGACCCAGGCTGGGGCACCGTAATGTCTCGTCTCAAGAGCTCCGGCGTTCTGGAGCAGGGCTTTCGGAACGAGATTGCCGAAGCCATGATCACATCCTGCCGGGCTGAAGCTTGACTCAGAATAGCCACGGCTGATGATGCTTCTCATTGCCCCCATGATTTCGGAAAGGTATGTAGGACCTAGGTTTGTATACACCTCGCCTTACTGTTTGCGACTTGTGCAATTGCAGCACGACCTCAGGTCATGTGCGAGTTTGATGGCATTCTGGGCTACACACACAGCAACCTGGCCAAACCAACGGCGTGGGATGGGGAATTCTCAGCTTGCGCATTGCTCCCGAATTGCGAGAAGTGGTCGTGCAGCCATGACAGCCGAAAAGGCTGCACGGGCAATGCGGAACATGTAAAGCGAGGAAAAGTACCCGGCACAAAGACCAGCTAGCAAGGTAAAGCGTTGGGCAAGTGTTGTACGAGCCACTAGTCCGATTTCATATCGGATGCATTGCATGTTATATAGGATGCATGGCATTTTCAATTCCTCCCCCAAGTGCTGGTCCATGCTGGTCCTCATACTGCGGGCGTGAAGTCAAAAGATCGGGCGTGACCACAAGGAGGGATATTTCCGGCCATGATCAGCTGCCACCGGAGCGAAAAGAGAGACTGCGCAGTCCGCCTACTCTTATTTTGACCTGTCTAGTTACAGGCTGTCAGCGCAGTGATTGTCGGAAGCGGATTCTTCACGGTGAAACACATCATGCCCCTCAGGGGAGCGGTTGCATTCCTCCTCGTGGACACTCGGTAATAGGAAGCTCTTTGACTCGAATTCGCTTCCCTTTCCAGATCAGGCACTCGCCGTGGGGGCCAAGTGGAAGTATTGAGCGAAACCGGTCGAGGTCTAGGCTTGCTGTCCTTGCTTGTGTCAGGTTCCGATCTGGTCTTTAGCAGCTCGTTCGCTGATTCTCTGACCTGTCTGCACAAAACAAATGGAGCATCCGTACGGAACCCTGTTTTCTGTTACAGCCCTAAAACCCCTAATGCCCTACATTGACATGACCCTGAAGTCTTCACAATGGCCCATGAAACAGCTGAAGCCCTGATTCCCTTAAGGGCTAAAACCTGATCTGCAGGGTCGAAAGCATAGCCGACGACATATTGCGGGGTTGTAGGGCTTGTGGGTTTAGAGTTAGAAGGTTTCACTGCCTGAATGCGCTCAGGTGACGAGATGACAATTATCGTCCCACCGGGAAGCCGAGTGTGCGACGGCTCCGTGTCCTGGTGGGTGAGCACTGCAGCAAGCAACCTGGCAGGACCAAAGGAAAGGAGAGGCTTCACCGTGCAATGTTCGCGGCAGTGGCTTTCAAGCACCATTTCCACCACTTTCGTAGCAAGTCTGGTCAGAATCGCGACAAGCTACAGGGTCACAGCCAAAACTAAGCAAACCGCATATTCAGAAATTATGGTGAGACTAGTGATAGCTTCTTGCGGCTTCCCTGTCACTGCTGTCAAACCTCCGGTAAATTTCGGGTTGACCCCTTAGACGAGGCGTAGCCAGCGCTGCATGCAACTGCTCTTTGGCGAAGCTGGCAGCTGCACGAGGTCGTTCCGTTGTTTGAGAGGGGGATTGCAGTTTGGGGGCTGGGACAGAACGAGAGAGAGCTGGGCTGCTGAGGCCTGCAACTTCCAGAAATCGTCATGGCACACTTTGACTGTCGAGTGGGTGTCTTCGACTCCGCACGGCAAGCCGAAGGATTGGTGCTTTGGCGAGCTGCAGAGCTTCGACTCCGCATGCAGAGACAATCGTTCATTGCCCTTCGAGAACAAGTCAATGCGGCAGAACCCAGGATTGCAATGTCAACTCTGCGTCGGATGCCATAAAGTTCTCGGACGCACCGTTTGCGGTTCGAGAGTACAACACCATCCAGAAGCTGTTGGCAACTCAGGGTCAGCTGCGAGTGATCCCGCCGGGCCGTCCGCCGACGTTTCTGAATGCCCAGGTGTTACCTTCAAGAGCGCTCTGGGCTTCCCATGCAAAGACATCAGGCCTATGGTTCTCTCATCGGACGGCGTAAGCCCCAGTCGTCGCTGCATGGCTTCGCTACACTTCCTTGGCCTTTAGACACTCAGGATCGCCCTGGAAGGCCGAGGAGGAGGGCACAGCGTCGAGAGTGCGTGTGTGTTGTGTGTTGTGTGTGTGCATATAGCGCCGTTCTCGCCGTCAGACGTGCTGGTGCTTCTGAACGGTGGGTGTCACTCCTTGCCCAAGCACATCCACAACCTCGCTCGACTTGGCACTCTGGTTCCCAGCCGTTCAGGTCGCTGCATCCGCACCCAACCTTTGACACATGAGATCTTCATTAGCACAGAGTCTAGAGCTGGGATGAGGCAGGTAGGCCAGGTCGGCTTAGGGCTGGTGGTCCCGTAAATGACAACGTGCGAGAAGGTCAGAAGCTTCGCGGGCCTGCGAAGAGGCTTCGGACATTCAGAAGATGGTGGGCAAGGCTCCAAAGAGGCGACACTTGGGTCGGCCTCGGGAATCACGGGGTCAGTGGCCGTTGCTTTTTGGTCTCTTGCAGGCCTTGGGCTGGTTTCAGGCCACTTGAGCGCATGTCAGATAGTGCATTGATACTGACAGGTTCTAGTGAGTGCTCTTGGTGCTTGGATCTATCAGGTCCCATATCGGAGCAGGCTTCCAAGTTTGGCTTGCTGGACTTTGTGGTTTGGCCTTGCAGCGCTCCTAAATGCGTTAAGGTTGCGGGATAAAAGCGGCCGTCTTATCGTTCCAGCATGCGTAAGTGCAGCTTTCACACAGTGTTCTGTTGCCAGGGCACCTTCTTGTGTGCTCAGGAGCTGGCCTTGGGCCTCAGGCGTTGAAGTGATCAAGGGGGGCTGAGTTAGGCGGTTGGGGAGTCGGAACAACATGGCTGAAGAGGCTGAGACTGATTTTGATTTTTCCTGGGGCTGTCATGCTTACCGAGCTCGACAGAACTTACTCGGAGGATCAGTGCAAGACAACCAGACCGGAGATGTGGGCGCCAAGTTTCTGCTCTTCGATCAGAAGGCGAAGCAACTATATCTCTGTCGCTACCAGAGGGAGGAAGCAGTGTCGCCCTGCCAAACCTATGTTCTCCGGAGGCTGGGAGAGTCTGAGCGCTTGGAGAACCCCCGGCAACTTCTGTTATGTCCCGGACATCACATGTTTGCATCACTGGAAGTCATCGCCGGCCGTGCCAGAGCTTGTGTTTGGATTCTGGAGAAGCAAAGAATACCCGAGACTTATTCGTTGGGAGTGACCATATCGGGTGCTGAGTCTGCAAGAGCGATCAGTTGGGTCCATGGCATCACAGGCTGGAACACATCAGCTTTGTGCCTCCTTCTCTCCACGCAAGTGCTCTTGGTTTCTGTTGAGGGCAGTGGAGAAGCAGGAGTCGTTGGTCAGGAGTATTTGCGACTGGAAGTCGGATTTCCGCCTTCCTGCTTCTGTTGGTCAAAGGATGGTTGCCAGCTGCTGGTCGGTGGCAGTGGTCAGATTCTTTGCTTCGCGTGGGCGACAGACAGAGACAAAGAGAGCAGCAAGAGCAGAAGCTTGGAGAAGCCGCTCTCCAATGATTTCCTCTGCGGCGGTGACTGCGTCGAGATCCGTGCACTGCATTCTGCGGCTTTTCTCTGTCGAGTCGATCACAAGCAGAAGGCACCGGAGAGCCAGACTCAGACGGTTCCACTCTTGATGCTGCCAGGTGGTCAAGCCTGTCACGCGCCAGCTCGCCCCGTCCAGGCGGAGCCTCTCGTCCAAGAACTGGAGGAGAGGGAGATTTTGGAGACTGCTGAAGGACTTGGAGCTGGACTCTTAGCGAACAGCTCAAGCCAGACTCAGAGCAGTGCAGGCCCTATCCCAGGCCTGGGAGGCCTCGGAGGTTTGCAGGTGGTGCCCTGTCATCGTCACTTGCTGCCGCTGTGCTTCGAACGGAGAACAGAGCCTCGCTGAAAGCTAGTATTTTGCAGTAGGTTTCTGCCTTCTGTCATACCCTGGCCAGAGGCACAATACGTAGATTCCGTAGATGCTTCAATCTTGTTTAAGCAGGTCGATGGCATCATTCTATTCGAAGGATGTCACATCACACACACACACACACACCAAGGACGGCTTAAAATTGCATTGTGGGAACGAGCAAAGCATAGAGGGTGAGCTCGTTGCTGTCGTTGATGGCGACAAGCTTGGCACAGCGTGTGTCGTCGTGGGATCCTTCTGCAATGCTGAGATCTCTGTCTTCGGTCTGCTACCACCTCACGGCTGGCCGCCCACTTCCCGCAGGACGACTAGGACGACAAGCGGGAGTGAAGGCGAGTGGCACAAGCTGTTCAGCGTGGACTTGTCACCGACAGCCCCGATGCGCCTTTCAGGACAGTCGTGACTTCGGCCTTCAGCAAACGATTTGTGCAATTCGTAAGTCCCAAATTTCAAATCGCCTCCTCATCTTTTGTCAGGTTTGGCGGTTTGGGGCGGTCTGGGAGAGCTGGAGGCGCACTGTCTTATCTCCGAGAGGAGTGAGCCGGGTCCTGGAGCCAGCATCGCGCGGGAGCTTTGGCACAAGCAACTCGACACCATGCCCCTCCGGGTTAAGGGAGTGACTAGCTGACTAGCTGGTAAGGTAGCAACAACGGTTGCCTGTCAAATTGCATGTCGCAACCGCCACAGTACCCGTACCAGTCGCCCGAGGTCTCACGGACTGGCTGCCCCTCGGCCCGGTAAGCAGGATGATGCAGTTCGGTTCCACCACGCATTGTGACAATTTCGACATACTGTGCCTGCACCCACACCGATCTGCAATCTACCAGCAAACAAGAAGCCATAGTCAATCTCGGACACCTCTCAACATGCCTTGGGAAGTCGGAAGTCTTGAGTCGGCACTGGATGCGGCGGTTGATGCGACGCGAAATACCTCGAAGGTCCTAGCCATGTCACGAAAGCTATGTCTGGGAAGCTTGCGGGAGTTGTCGTTTACCGTTTCACCATAGTAACAGCCTATGTCGTCTGGTCCTGCCGCCCGTTCGAAGGCGCAGAAGGCGCAGATTTTCACGTTATATAACAAGGGTGGTGAGGGTTGAAAACTTGTGGTAGGGGGGGGATTGCATACGGTGGCGGGGCCCCCTCCCCCCTTTGGTTGCGCGTTAAGATACTCGCCCTCAGGCTTGCAAGTGCTTGCAGCTTGCAGCAATGACATGACTGCACACTGCGGCATATTCCCAAGCATACATGTTGCCCTTTGCTGAAGTGGCTTTATTACAACAACTACCGAGCCCTCTTGATACAACACCATGCTGCCTCTGTTCCAGCCCCATTTGTCAGGTCTAAGGACCATTAACTCTACCAATCTTCCCTCAAGAGACTGGGGATTCGGCGGCAGTTTTCTGGTAGTGAAGTGGAGCCCGGCTGGGCTCACCTTCGTGATCGGCCCGAAAGAGCTTTCAATGCAAAAGCGGCCACTCGAAACAACAGCGGTTAAAGGTGCTCGATTCGGGTGGCCATTCAGATACCTGCGCCAGCGTCTCAGAGATCAGGCAGTCCCCCTCCTTTTTATGACAAGCGCATCAGACTGTTAACCCTATGTAGTGACGGAGTGTGACACGCACACACACACACACACGCAAAAGCACAAACACACACACACACACACCCGCGCAAGCACACGGTTGTTGCTGCGCAAATCATGCTTTCATGCATGGGTTTTGGGGTTCTCGGCTTGATTAGCCCCGACCGCTTCCAGTTACAAATCAAAACGACTCGAAATGAACCATGCTCCGCGAAGGCTGTGTGGTATGTTTGCACAAACGGTGCTGGTCAACCAGAGCGATCAAATCAGATGTCCCTCTCTGCCAATTCTTGGTTGCTTTCCTGCATGCGAATGCACAAGCGTACATCTGTACGTATACCGCGCACGAAACACCCTCCAAAAATCAGGAAATCAACAGCAGTACAGCAAGACGTGGCAAGTGCAAATGCGGACTTCGGCTTCCCGTGTTTTGGTTCCTCCACGCTTCTCGTGTTTCTCGTTGGTACTGGTGTAACACGAGGAGCATTTCATCGCCAGCCGGGACGAGGAGGATCGCTGCGAAGAACGGAGTTGAACAGCGGTGTAACAGTGTAAAACTTGTTCAATGGGCACCGCAAGGACTGCCAAACAGCCAAGGTTTCTGGCCCGGAGCACAGCCAGGCCCAGCCAAAGAGACGCTCACATTATACGTACGGACATCCAGGAGACATGAAGCAAAGCTGAGTCGGGCAGGTCTTCCAGAGGCTAGCAGATGATGTCGCGGGCATCCGGCAAGAGATGCAGGGCTTGCGCGAGCCTCGCCGGGCTCAGTATCCGTTTGGTTGCTTCGCAGCCCAGATTGACGTATGATTGTCGTTTAATTCTGGATCAACGGGGCAGCTACGGTTTGCATCTGTTCGAGTGGAGGAGTGCCTGGTGGAGTTCACGCACGACTTCAAGCGCATGGTTGCAGCCGTCGAGACCTTGGCACAAAGGTGACGGGAACGAACAACTCTAAGTGTATCCGAGACGTGCATGAGCCTGCTGGAAGACTTCGCTGTCGCTTGCCACAGCAGATCGGCGCCGTTCCAGACCTTCCGGCTGTTCGAGTCTCCGAAGCATGCGCCGCAGCCGAGTGGGCTGTTGTGGATCCGCGAGCGACTTTGGAGAGCAAGCACCAATGACAGCGCATCATGGCCGTACCACCGAGAAGGCGCACAGGAAAGGGCAGAGGCAAAGGAAGGGCCACCGATCCTAATGCCCCGGAGGATTAACAGGCCTGCTCCATCCACGTGTGGCATTGTCTTTCCGCAGCCGTTTGACAAAGTCGACCCGATGGGTTCTGTCATAATTACGCGTGAAGGGATTTGATGAGCATCATGATACTGTAGCATACTAGAAGCACTCGGCACTAGCAGCTGGGTTTGATTGTGTGGCAACATGTTTGGCAGCACGAGCGGGGACGTTCGTGCGAAGCGACATCAGGAACGGCCTGAACAGCCACGTTCGAAGTACTGTCAGTGTACCAGCAGTATAATTACAAGTGGGGCAGGTCCTGCAGCAAATGAGTAGAACAGCAAGACTCTTCAAAGTCTCTTCAAGCAACAACTGAGCTGTGCATCTCATGGCCCAGCGGTGCCAGAACTCGACAAAGCCACCTCGAGTCTGTCACCGATGCAGAGCAAGATCTGCCAAAGGCCTTCGGGTTTGTCGACGGCTCTCTCTGCAGCTTGCGGATGTGCGTAGCAGCGGCGTAGCAGTGTTTGTAGCATGATGGTGTCATGTAGGCCTTGTTTGGGTGTCAGACTCAAATCTGATCGTTCCTGGCACTGACACCTTGGGAGGCGGCTTGACCAGCGGTGCCAATGCGAAACCTACCATTCCTGTTTCAAAGGCGAAGCCGACACCTGCTTCGCCCATTCTCACTGGGTCTGGGCGCAAGAAGCCCTGGAGCAGTCCACCGCGGCGTACTCCTCGGCAATCCTTGCAGCTCCAAGAGATGGCATCGACTTGCGAAGACGCAGTGCGACGTATCGACCAACTCAGCGCAGCTACTCAGCAGTTGCTGAAAGAGTTGGGCCTTAGCAGCGTCGGAGGCGTTGGCCGGAGTCCAAGCAGGACGCGCCCGAATCCCTTTGCCGACATGTGCCCAGTACCAACTCGGACTTTCATTGCCGCCGGAGCAGCCCAAGAACCCCAAGAGCCCACTGTACCGTTGCCATGTTTGCCAACGTACTCGCAGCCAGCCACAGCACGTAATATGCTGCAGCCTTCGCAGGTATCGATTCGTGCTGAGACAGAGCGCCAGCGCATGTTCAGCTCTCCGAGCGTAGCCTTCCAGAGACTGGAGCAAAGTCTTGCTTCGTACGTGCCGTCTCCTCTGAGCGCTGGCCGTATGGTCGTTGCTTGCGGACGCTGTCTTGACCTGCGGGAATTGTTGCCGGCTTTCGCAAGTAACATGGAAGCCAACACGGCTCAGAGGGAGCGCATCGCAGAGGGGCTCGCCAGCCGGCAGATCAGCCAAGAGCTCCTCAATGTGTACAGGCGCTTTGATCCGACGGCATCAGAGCTGACATGGTCTCACGGCCGACTGCGGGACTTCGTGAAGGCCTGCTTCGCAGAGTTGGCAGTCGTGTCTCCCACAGACTCTCAGATCTACATGGTCTACACACACTTCGACCCAGAGCTGATGATGAAATTGACAGCACTGGAGAGCATATCTCTCGTTGAAGTCTTGCTGCGGGCATCCCTGGGCCCGGAGCCTCCGGAGCCCGTGGTTGCCGATGAATCGGAGCAGGGCTTGAACGACCATCCGACACTCTTGGCAGAGCAGTGGGTTTCACAATACGTGCCCTTGCCGGTAGATGGGACCATCAGCATTGCCTATTCGACGGGAGTAGTGATCCATTTCCCTGAATTCTCGGAGATGCTTCAGAGCTTGGCGAATCTGAACAAGCCGCAGCGGGGCAACATACTCTACCGAATAGCTAGCTGCGACCTGCTGAGGCATGCATTGCAGGTGTTCAAGCAGTGTGAGGATGGAACTGGATACCTTACGTGGTCTGACCGCCGAATAGAAGGCTTTGTCACAGAGGTCTTTGTCCAGGAGGGCTTAGTGCCTCCAACTGCACAACATGTTGCTGCTTTTTACGACAAGTTTGCCGAGCTGCAACCTCGACTCAACGCGAGTGAGTGCTTATGCTTGGTGGATGCTCTGTTTCGTGCTCTGCTGCATGCCGGTACAGATACAAACCAAAAACCTACCGATCCAGCTGCCGCGCACCCTCACGTGGAAGCCTACGCCGCGGAGGACAGAGATGTGTAGCTCTTCCCGAAACAGATCTGTGAAAACAGGCATGACATGCGTTGTGCATTCGTTGTGATAGCCTTGGCTTCTGCAGAGTCCAGTTCTTCTTGAGGAGCCTGCTTCTGGCGACTCGGCAGGCATTTGGAACTGCCGATGGGTACTGCTGCATGAAGAGGTATTGCATCTGACATTAAAGCCTTTTGTCACTTCACTTCGGCTGCTCCACCTCAGGCTCTCCAGATCCAGGCCAGCTCTTCGGATTTCCTATCGAACTCAGCCTTTTGCATCCCTTGCCCTTGCAGGGACGCAGCGCGAAAACCTTGCCACGGTCTGACCCCCGGCTGCGCACACCAGCTCAGACTGAAGTGTGACATGCGATCACAGGCAGCCTTGTTCGCCGGGGATATCCGCGAACAGGCTCGGTTCTCGATGTCGCGATGCCCACTTGGAGTTTCACTATGACCAGGAGCCCCTCACGGCACCAGAGCCTAAGCCCATCGCCGCTGCCAGAGCATGGGTGGCCAGTGTGGCACATGGCCTGCCGTTTTTGGAGCCTCTCAGTGGCAGCCACCTTAGCTCTGCGGAGAGCTTTGCTGAGCTGGCCTTGCAGGTGTATTTGGAGCAGCCTTCAGCATTGCAGGGGAAGCTTTTCTACAGAGGGGAGCGGCAAAATGAGATGGAGTCCTTTTTGAGCGCCCTCTTTCAGAGAGCCAGCCTCGCTCTCCGGCAGGGCCAGGGCCTGCATCCGCCGGCCTCCAGTCTGGTCTTGACGGTCGCCGAGCAAATCGATTTGCAGGGATCTGGTTTTCTCGATGTCACACAGTGCCTCCTCCTCTCCGATGGACTCATGAGACTCGCGGAAAAGCCGGGAGAAGACAAGCTCGCTTGCCCCGGAAAGCACAGAAAGGGAGGAGCGATGGGGCCCTTCTGTGCAGTCAGCGTGGCCGGCGCAGCGTCACCTGTCCTGGATGAGCGGACCCCACAAGGCGCGTTGGTGCCCAGGGTTATTTTGCAGGTATCTTGCCATGATCCTCCAGCATTATGAGGAGTTCGCCAACATGCGCCTCCGGTTGACCAGGAGACTTTGCAACAGGCGCTGCTTCGGTTGTGAGCTTCAAATCAAGTTGCTAGTCGCTTCTGGTCCAACAATGCAGGTGGCTTCCAAGGCGTTTATGACCTGTGATCAAAGCGGACACGGCTATCTGACCTGGTCCGAGGCCAGTTCCGACCATCTTTATGATATGTTTTCTAGGATTCGAGTCTTGAGGTGAGGAGCTTCATTAGCATGATCTTCCGTGGCTTGGGCTGCTGGGCAACATTCACAGCTCTAGCAGAGAGTCTAGCATTGAGCCAGCAGCTTTAGGACTGGTCAACCATCTCACCGACAGCGACATATACAAGCTGTATGCTCGATTTGATGAGGAGCTTGCAAGGTTCCGGTTTGGTCATTGTTACCTGGCTTGCGAAAGTTGGATGCGTGAGGAACACACTGCGAGACTGGGAATGGACCAATGCCTGCGCCTAGCTCGAGCTGCTGTGCCACAAAGTTGGCCATGACACTCGCCAGGGCGCCTGAAAACACCACGATGAGTTCATTGCGCTTCCGTGCTGTGGGCTGGTTGGGAGTGCTCAGACTTTCCCTCTAGGTGCAGTGCTGCCTGCGCCTGCATGCATTGGCTCGAATCTCCAGATTTAAATCCGGACACTGGTCCTCGACCGTCTACACCAAGCACTTCTGCTTCAATAAACGCTTTTTGAGCGCGGTGCAACCGCCGCCTTCAAAAGCTTGCAAGGGGTAGGGTAGGACGGGTACGACTGTAGCCAACACTTCGATTATCGATTCAAGGCCCCAACTCACTCGTGATTCCCAGACCCATCTTTGTCATTGCTGAGGTGTAAGCGGCCCGCCTCGGCATGTACGTCCCATCCACGGGTCCGATCATGCCAGGGCCCTACTGTGACGGAGAGCTAAGCGCAGAGGCTATGCCTATATCGAGGTCCAGCCCGTATATGACGCAAGAGCCGGGGGCAATTTCGAGCTTTGCACAACCCGTGATGTCACCTGGCTTTGACCTAAAGCTGTGGTCATTTGCAGAGCAGCCTGTGAGTCGTCTCAGGTCGCAGCCTTATTTTCTACAAGAGCCGACCAGCAAAACAGCTGTGCCAGCAGCATTTCAAGATCCGGGGGTTCCGGTGCCATTGCCAACTGCACTTGCAGCTGCACCACAAGGACGCATCAGTGGCGCATTCTTGTTGACATGCTTGCATGCGATCACCATGTCCGTCAAGAAGGCTATCTGACTATCTTCTGTCAGGAGCACCGGCTGTGAATGGTGCCGCACTCATCTGTTTCAGCTGGATGGGGTGTCGCACGTTCTAGGCATGTTAACTGTCAAGTGACGCTTGCGCTATCCTTCATGCTGGGCGGTGGTTGCATGCAAACGCTCCTCCCAGGCATTCGGACGGCCAGGCCGAGCAACTTTGCAACACCGGCAGTTATCGACGACGGAACTGCGGCCGTATTCTTGCAGCAGACTCCCGTCTGCTAAGTGTCTGGTACATGTGCCCGTGCCGTGCCGGTGTTTCCGCATGCCTTGTGCCAAGACGCGGCCAGTCTTGTTGCGACTAGGTATTTCAGCCTCGTAAAATCGCATTGCGAGACGCGCTTGGTCAACAAGAAATCGGCCATGAGAGAATTGAATGGCACCTCGGAAGTCGATTATCATAGCAACAACTCAGGGCCAAGCACATGACTAGTACAAAGGCCATGAAGATTCAAGATTGTACGGGCCACTGGCCTCATGACTGGAACTGAGGCAAGCTGTTTCCGCTGATCGTCGAGGCTTTCCACCGTCACGACAGGGATGGTGACGGAGTACTAAACAAGCAGGAACCATGGCCATAGATTAGATGGAGCTGAAAACTCTTCAGAACCCACATGCGCTCGTGCCTGATCCGTGCCAAGGAAGCGTACATCTTGTTCACCCTTTTCGTATCCGACAGGCTGATGGCCTGCTTTGATGGCAGTTCCCACGCACGCGTTGTGAAGTTCTGTTGCCAGGCTGGGCTTCAGTGATGCGGCGCGCGCGATGATCTATCAGCAGACTGGGGACTCTGAGAAGGCCACCGCACAGTCCTCCTCATAGCAGCACTGACAGCACAAGCAAACGAAGTTCATGTCGGCCCTGAAAGGCAGCTGACCGGGTGGCGCAGTACAGCAAGTTCAAGGCCAGGAATGACGGAGAGGCTTAACGGCTTAACGCTTTTGCCACTGGCTTTTGCTTGTCTACTTGAGTGCTCGTCTCGCCGGTCTCTGATGGCGACCCTGGAGGAAATGTACGACAAACGAGCGTTCCAGGCTTTTGTTTCAGACGAGGATGGCTACATGCAGCTCCACGAAGTGCCTTGGTTTGCTGGGCATTGAGCAGCTCGAAACCTGAAATCTTTCTCGAGCTGCATACCATGCGACTTGGTTTCTTGGAGGTCCTTAGCACGCTGTCCTTGCACACCGACAAGCACATAGCTTTGTTCAAGGCCGGAGTTCGAACTTGTTCGAACTCGGTCAGCGTGAAGACGAGCTCACGGCATCACAGCGAAATTGCGAGGCGTTCGGACTTCAGGAAGCAGACGAAGAAACGGAAGAATCCTACTATGCGGATCACTACGCGTGATGCCATAAGGACCTGGCCTTTCACTGTTGGATCAAAGTGGCTGTCGCGAGTGATTTCAGAGCAGGACATAGACTGGGCCGATATATGTTTTTCCAGCTTGCAGGCCACTTGGACTTAGCGTACCAGTGTTCCACTGGTATAGTAATCATTGGAACAGTAGAGAAAAGCTTGAGGCAGAGACGCGCTCTGATCGCAGTGGCTCCAAGGCATCGCGAACGCATCCGGTTGGATTCATGCTTCCGCCCGACGGCGGTCCAGCCGCTGTAGTGCTGCTCTGTCAACGCCGACTGCTCGTGAAGCACGGGGAAGGTGAGCCAGAGCTGTGGGCGCTGTCACATGTACTTAGAATTCTTCGCAGCACCTGCCTGCTGTCTCCGTGCTTCACGAAGCATTCGCCAAGCGAAGCTTGGCATCTGAACGGAAGCTTTGTGCCCCTGTCTGTGGTGCCGACCTGTTCGGCTAGGCACGCTTAGCCACTAAGGCAACATACCAGTCACCCAGGCAAATATAAGGGTTTGAAGGATTTTGAAACAGACTCGGTGGCGATGCTCTCACATTGATTGTGCCTATGTTTACACGACGCTTGTCAGGCAAAAAGATTTGAACTGGACAAAAGCACCACGTGGTCACTGCGTGCTTCACGGCATTGACACCTTTTCAGCCTGTTCAGTGCGCATTCTGCCGGAACACCGCAAGCACTGGGCCAAAGTACTCCGAGCTGCGAGCAATGGCGGTCTCCACATATCAAAGCTCATACTGTGGCCAAGGGCTTGCAATGCAATGGCAGGACTTGACTGAGAGTCGTATCTTCTCCAGCCTGTGGCCGCTCAGGCATAGACCAATGGACCGACATCTTCTATCAGCCAGAGCCAGCGACGTCAGCAAGCAAGGCCAAGCAACAGAGACGCAGTGGTGACGTCTGGAGCTGGCAGCCTGCGTGCAGGATGCCTGGACTGCAGCGGCTGCTCTGTAGCAACCTCAAAACTTCAGACGAGCAGTTGCCGAGAGCCACGGCAAGTCTCTCATGGTTGCAGGTCGGATCTGCCTGCTGGCTTGAGAAGACGCGCCGAGTTCTACCGGAGAGAGTTGCTGCCACCTCACCTGCTTGCCCGGTGCACGCCCATGTCGAGTTTGCTGCCACGTTGCTGGCCCAGGATTCTTCCTGACAAGTGCGACGCCCAGATGCGGAAAACAGCAGATCTTTGCTTGCATACTGTCTGCGCAGGAGCGCCCAGAGGCGTTCGTTCAGCTCACCTGCGAGGGACTCAGCCCATTGCAAGCTGCCTCGCGCTCTCGGCCCTGACCTTTCAAGTGTGCTACCAGCTGCTAGGTGATGAGCAGGCCAAAACGACTATCGCGACCCATGTGCAATTCGACTGGTGCTCAGCATTCAACGAGAAGAGGACAAGTTGGCACTCTCGCAGAGAGACCTTGCAGTGTGGCCAGCATATGTGACAGCATGATGATCCCCGTTACTGCGTATTGGCGTATTCCAGTGCATGTGTATGCATGTGAAGTGTTGCAAGACATGAGGTACAACCCTTTCACTTCACGGGAGTTGCCACGGGGCAAGTTCTGCGGATTCCCGACGCCGATTACAAGGAGTGTGCAGCCTGATGCTGCTGGCGATAAGATTGTAATTGCGAGCTTTCTATGTTCATTGGTGTGCACTGCTACGAACTGCCAGCTCATGATCTCAGGCACCCAAGTAGGAGCGCGTTTCCGCGGAAGCATTGGTGATTGTGAATGCACGTAGACGAGCGGGACGTGAAATTGAATTCTGATACAGTACTTCGCAAACTTGAGTCGTTGTCGAGTCCTGCTCCATGGCAAGCGGGGATGCCTCGGTCGTCGCAATGGCAAAGATCACCTCTCAGATCCGCTGTGTCCCGTACAGTGAGCCATGAAAACAAGCAGGGCCAAGCCATGTGCCATTTCTTCTTGCTACGTAGCTTTGCAGTTTCTGGAAGGATGTTGCCAAAGCCTCCAGACCCTTTGGGCTTCACGTCCCACGGACTCGTCCCGGTCAGGGACTTGGATGCACATTGACATGGCAATGAGCTAATCTAACGTGCTTTCCTCTCACTCCCAGGAGGTCGCACATCGAGAGTTTCGCGGCCGAGCAAGCGGCTTCCCGTCTGGAGGGTACCCGGTCAGTGGCACAGCTTTTCGTTTGACAAGTTCCGCTGTGCTTCTGGGATCTTCTGACTCGAGGTCATGGGTGCACCCGTAATCCACCAAATCTCACAGACAGAGGAGACTGGTTCCAGCTATTGCATTGGCCTCCACGAGATCTTGACACTCGCGCCAGGACGCACCGGCACCTTGGCGCCGTAGCCTCAAAGTGGCCGGGGATACTTCGCGAGCGCAGTGCTCTTCGCATAGCGCTCACAATCAGAATCCTGCCCAGCACTCTTCAAAGCCGTCAGCCCTCGTACTTTTGGTGCAATTCTTTGTTCATGGCTGCTCCTGTTGAAGCTCCGAAACTCCGTTCTAGCAAGGCGAGTACGCAGAGCTTGAGCGAAACCCTCGCGGCCGCGCCAGCCGAAGGTTTCGTGCAGTTGGGGGCATGAAGTTGGATGATCCAAGTTGAATGTGTCAGTCCCCAGATCCATGCGAGCAAAGAGAACTTCTGTGCCCCTGGTGTGCTATTGCTGTCCATGTTCTTATTCCTCTCAGGGGCATCGTGTGAGATCGCAGCAGGCGGCAACGGTGATGCACCTGTGCAAGCTGCTAATGACCGCAAAAAAAAGACACTCCAGCGCATGCTCGTTGTAGTGACTTATTGACATGTACTTATTATTGTTTTGAGGTAGAAGGTCGCGGTTTCTGCGTGAATAAGCTTAGGGCGCAGAGCTGCACGGAATAGGCCCACCGATACTGCCAAGTGCAGATAAGAAGAACGCGGCTTCTGGCAACGGCACTCGTATGCTATCACAGACTCCAGCAGCGCCCTTTTACTGTATGCGCCTGTATTCTGAACGACACATCGGAAGAGTCACAGCAAGTGCATCGACGAACGATGCCCATGGCTAAAAGCCCTGCAGCGTCCTTTAGGTCATTTGTGCGGTTGGGGGCTGGGCATGATACTGGTCGGCATTTCTGTTGTGGCTCACATATGAGAATAAGCCATAGGTAAGGTGTAAAGATCCGAACAAGCCCTGATGCAAAAACGCCCGGTCCACTGGGCGCCAGGCCGTGGCAGACTCTGTGACCTGACGGATTGGCACTTGGATCAAGGAGAGAAGTAGAACGCAGCCTAGAGTCCACCGCCGAACCGCCCTATGCCGGGACCTCGATAAGAAACCACCTCGATCCTACATGCCGGGTCTGTGGGATTCAAGGATCCTCGGCCGTGGCTCGGCCATTGCGTGAAAGGCTCCCGAGCCACTCAGCTCTCATTCCGGTCTCGGTGCCTGGCTGCCTCCTGGCAGTGCTGGCAGGGCGGGCGCTCGCCATGGGCTTCTTCAAGCAGCTGGCACGGCCGGGCGCTTGGAAGTGCAAAGAAGGTCAAACGGCGAGCTGAAACCAACCAAGGCTGGAGAAGGGAAAGTCTCAAGATGGCCTCGGCGGTCGCCAGGACAGCGGCCGTCAGAGCTCAGATCCTCACGTTGCAGTTTGGAGCGGCTTCCGCTTGTCTCGGCTCCGGCCAAACCAGGGAGATCGAAAAGAAGGCGAACCTCTCCTGGAGTCCTCGCAGGCTTCGCTGGTCACTCACTTGCCTGTGTGTCCCTGAAAGTTGTCGCCACTGTGTTGATTCGTTGACAGGCAGAAGGCTCCGAGCGCAAGAAGAGGGAGCCAGAAGGCTGCCGAGCAAAACAAACAAGTTGTAGGTAATGATACATAGATGTGCCTGTGTTTGCATGTGAATGCATGTTCACACGACACACACAGAGACAGACACCGACACCGACAGGCAAGCACACACACACACACACACGAACGAACTCCGGGCAAACCCTGGTTTGTCGATCTCAACTCAGAAACGAGCTCAAAGGAATTCGACTGAGAACGTCCAGGGAAAATGCTGCAATGGGCCCTTGAATAGGCTGGGTTACCTTGTTGGCTGGCTTACAAAAAGAAGGATCAACGGCTACAGTTTGTAATTTGTAAGCAACAGCGAGGATCATGATAATACAGCGAAGACTGTAGCCGCCTTTTTGTGTTCTGGATGATAACTGCAGGTACGTCCCTTGGCGTCGCAAGGGATATCAGTGCCTTTCCAGAGACTCTGGAAGGCAGGTTGCCCCCCTGCACTTGCAAAAACTCTTGCAACTACTCGAAGAAGACACCTCTCCCGTTGCAGTTTGGGTTCCCCGCGAGCGCACACACACACACACACTCGTGCAATCCTCCATCTGATTTGTTCTTGATTCTATTTCCTATTGGCAGAGGTAAGAATTGTAGCCACTTTGCAGTTAAACGGACAGATCATGATCCAGGTTTGGCTTAGCCTAGGAGCCACATCACTTGCTGAACTCCCAGTTTCTGGCTTGGGCTGGTCGCCATGTCACTTGAAAGCAGGCACGTCCCCTGATATCCCCTCCAAACAGCAGCAGCTTCGTTAGCAGTGGGCTGAAGAGTGGAGCCACTGCCCCCTGCAACTAGTCAGAAAAACGCACAAGTCCGATCCCTTAGTAACAGGGTTGCACACACACACACACAGAGGCAGGCACGCACATCCATTCACAAACACACCTGCACTCCTACGCTTACAAAGGCCGCAACGCGCGACCAAGATAAGGTAACAATAACAACAACTTGACAACTTGACAACAACAAACGCGGGGCGCCGCGGTGAGACTGACATGATGGGTTGGTCAGATTTCAACTCCCGGACGGGATCTATGACATCTATCCTTAATGGGAGTACAAGCTGGTCGAAAGTTAGGGAAAGAGGTATGTAATGTTATATTACATATATGCATATGACACGCACACACACACACACCTGGTAATATGTATATACACACGCGCAGAGCTTTGACCTTCGTGAGCTCGTAAAACGCAGGCATGGGTGCAGCGAAGCCAGTGGCGGAAAGTCGCTCTGGGGTCCGGCGCCCATGTGGTGAGCTTCTGTCAGTCATTAATCGCGTCAACATGTCTCCGATGCCCTTGTCCTTGGTTCCATGACTGGCACAAAAAATAGGCATCTGGCTAACAGGTACAGGACATTGCCCGACAGCTCAAACCGGCACAAGCAGCCTTGACCGTCCATGTGGTGCAGTTTCAAGCAGACGTCGCTGAATAATTGTTCGAAGCTTGATGAGATTAAACTCCGCTGCGGTAAGGAAGCCATTCATCGCACCCCGCCTAGCATGTCCGAGTCGTGAGAGCGTAAACGCTCCAGTGAGAGAAGTTCCCCTTCAATTGCTTGCTGTCGTACCCCACCCAGCTGAGCATTCGGCTCCCGGGGACTTCAGACAGTCCCAATGCCCTGGAGAGAGCAAGCAAGAAAGAGCTTCTCTTGATTCACCTCCCTTCTTCCTGATAACCACTCAGGTGGGCCCGTGGCCCAAGAGAGGAAGAGGGAGAGTTGCAGCTATGAGAATGAAGCTGCGCACATGGCTGCCGAGGCGGCAACGCGGGTCCAGGCAAGGGTTCGTTTGCAGTGACAGTGCCCGTGCCGAAGTTCCCTACAAGCACGGATAGGTTGACAGAGCGCTACTATGTACAGAAGTCCGTGTGCGGACAAGCGTCACATCACAAGTAAATGAATCTACCATATTCTCGCGATTGCCCATGCACATGAAACAGAGAAGTAATGAGATGTGTATCTGTAATTTGTGGAAATGGTGGCGAGCATGAGGCTGCGTTTGAACGAGCTTGAGGGCCCGTCCGTACGTGCATTTGCGTCAATGTGTATAGATGCATAGATATCTAGCGTCGTTTGTTCTTCCGACACACACAGACACATTCCCTGTGCTCACGTAGACGCCTCTGTGTTCGCGAGCCGCGAGGCTGGGCTTTCCGTGAACGACTTCATCAGCAAGACGAAGAATCAGCAGCGTCAGGCGAAGCACAGCAAAGCTGAGTCTTCGGCCCGGCTGGTGCCTATTGCTCGTGGTGCTGTGCTGGTGGTGGGTGGTGGCGGTGGTGGTGGGTGGTGTTCGCCAAACCAAAATGGCAGCACAGGGTCGGGCTCGGTTTGGCGCGCGGTTCGATATCCAGGTGTGAGATTTCCTGGATCCACGCTTGAGGTGTAGATTCGCAGAAGTCAGCCAATGTACTATTGTGCGAAGTGCAAGTGGAGTGGTGTCTGTCCTATCCGGTCTGGTCTGAGAGAAAAGCATTGCGTGGAGAGTTTGCCGAGACAAAGACTGTATGGCAGGGTTTGAAGCCTTCTGGGCCGGAGCTCATAGCGCTTGGGCCCAAGAGGACTTCACAAACTCACAGCTGCCTTTGCATACGCATCCGTTGGTGCAGACTTTGCCCCGGCGCCTCTCAGGTACGCCCGCTACCTGGGGATCGACCCCGTCGCGGACCACGATCTGTTGTGGATAGCTGTAGAGGCAGGTCCCAAAATGCCAAGTTGAAGGCAGTCTGAGTCGCTGATGACGGATAAGGCCCTGGAAGCACCGCTTCCTTCCGACTGGACGGAGCATTTCGACAGCAGTGTCTGCATCTCGAAGTGTCCAGCTGTGCACGGCTCCAACATGCCTTCGAAGCCGTACCCAGGACAGAGTGTTTTATTACAATGCGTCCACAAGAGTTAGCTCGTGGCCTGTTCCTGAGAGCATTTTGGCAGAGAAGTAGGCCAACCAATTACTTGCTGAGCATCAGGACGCATCCGCTCGAGCACGTCTACCGAGAAACTTACAAGACCATTATAAACCTGCGCAACTCGAACATGTCGGTGCAGGATCGCGTGGACGAGCGGCAGCAGTCGTGAGCATGCAAACACATCTTCATCACGCTGCGCAGGAACGAACGGAAGCCCTGTCAAAGCTACAGGCAGAGGTCCGACAGATGGACCAGGCCGCCGACACGTCTGCAACGCAAGATGGAATAGAGAAGACTTGAGACTTGAGACGTTGCAACTGTCTGTGGCATTGTTCTAGGAGACTCAGAAGGAGGTAGCAAAGTGGCTTCCGCCTCGGAGGGTCAGTTCTTTGGGGAGCATCGGGATCCATCACGTTTGCTGCAGGTCTGAGCATCAAGACGAGCAAGGCAACAGGTTCTATTTCAACAAGGAGGCACAAACGTGCTGCTGTTGGGTTGACCTTCGCAACCATGACTCACCATGACTTCACTGATAGAGAAATCACTCGAAGCTGCGAACGACTAACAAAGCGACGCACTGTTGTTTTCAGACTGGAGCTTGAGCTTCGTGTTGTTTAGGAGAGACAAAGTACCTGGACAGATCCACGGCCGGCCAAGTGCCAGGCGTGTTGCATCCACGGCCCACGGCTGGCGACTGGAGTTTTGCAGCTGCACAAAGCCAGGTCCTGTATCTGAAGATGAAGGCATTCAGGATACTGAACCTTGGCTTCTGTTAGCCTTTCGTTTGTTGCTGGCCCTGTGACCACCTGCCTTGCAGCCTGCAGCCTTTCTCCAGTTGCAGCAAGACTCCTGATGTCGCAGTAAGCGCCAGGGCAATGGACCGATCCGGATGAATGATGCTGAATCAAAGTAACTACCCATTGGCTTATGCGTGCATGCTCAGCCAAAACAAATTGACGTCTCAACATCAACGGTCAAGCATAGCCGAGACCTGCGTCATCGTGCTAAGCCGCCACGAATCGGCCTTTGTGAGGATACTGTAGGAAGGAACAGACAAAGGAGAAACTTGGTAGGGAGCAAACTTGCTGCTCAAGCTTGCAGCCGACCAAGATCACAACGGGAAAAAGGCAGCACTGGAAGAGAGGGGGGGCAAGCGCCCAGGGGTTTTCATGCACTAGTAAGTCACTAGTATCGACCCATCGACCCTCCCTCCGCAGTGCCCAATCTCCAAGTAAAGCGCGACTTCCGAAAGTCGGCCAACCATTAAGAGAGTCAGCTGCTGCTCTCGAACAAGTTCCAGGGCGGTAGAATTCGTGGTGTGGCTGATGAGAGGTCGAGTACAGCAGGAACGCCGGGGTTCGTGGATCCCAGCAAGGAGCGAGTCTCTCACTTCTCTCACTACACGTTGAGCTTCTGTTATCTAGCATCAATCCTTAGAAAGGGACCGCTTTCACGGTCTAGGGTCGGGTCGATTTGGGCCGCAAACTAAGCCCCAAGCTGGACGATTGGTAAATGGATGCACGCAGGATTCCGCCAGCTCTCGGTATGGTTCCATGTTTGGCCGGATGCTGAGAAAGCTAACGTCGCACACACAGAAAGCCAGCACGTGAGAAGGAGAGGCCAGAATACGGTTGGGTGCTGACAGGGGCCGAGGGCAGTCAAGCTTGAAGCTGCAGGTTCTGACTATGCCGACACCCAGATGAAGTCGAAGCCACGCCCTCATAGTCTTACTCGAGGCTTCGTAGGCCGTTACGATGCCTATCTATGAGCCCCAATTAGTTGTCAGGAGCACAGCTCTTTCAACTGTTGCTTCGACGTTACCCTGCAATGCGGGCCTTGTCCTTGCTAGGTAGGAGGGGAAAATGAATAGTCTTACTAGGATAGCAAATGGTCTTACTGCTCGGTGCCAGAAGCTCTATCGCTGCTGCACAGAGGACGGACAAAAAGCCATCTAGCGACTGCCTCTCAGATGGGGGGGGGACTTAGATGCCCTAAGGAGCTGTTCGGAGCATTGCTTCGTTTGTGAGTCCGAGGCCGCGAGCGACGAGGTGTGCATGACATGCACACAAGCCGAGTGTCCGCCATCCGGGTAGCTCAACGCCTCTGTCTGGCTCTTCAGGTCATTGATCTCTCCAGGGATGGACCTGAGGAGAAGAATTCGCCCAGGCATGGTTAAAGTTTCGTTCCAGACGGAATCCTTGAATGCGAGTTGCAAGGATTTCAGAGCACTCTGCACACAATGGCAGCGACTCTGAAAGCTGGAAACTCAGCAGCCGCCAAGCCGTTACAAATTCCCCTTACCCGATGCGTCCAAGGCGATGACAGAAAGAAGAAGAAAAAGAAGAAGAAAGACAAGAAAGAAAAAAAGAGCAAAAAAATCAAGGAAGAGGCCGCAGCATAGCTGACATGTCCTGGCACAGTGCCTATGCTTCTCGCTTGACCCGCGCGCAGAAGCCAGTCGGTTCGCAGTCCGACCTTCCCGGAGCAAGGCCCGCCTGGTTTTTGAAAGTCGATGTTCCTCCCACTGCGGCTCCCAAGGCCCCCAGCAGCTGCAAGCTCAAGCAGCGCAACGGTCCCTGCGCCAGAGACTTAGTCTCCTTCGTCCCATCTCAGCCCTGGCTGGTCCTCGCATGTGGAAGCCCTTTTGCCCTGCTTTCGTCTTCACAGTCAGGTCCAGCTCGGACGACAACGCAGGCTCAACGAGACGTCATTCTTTGCTTGACCCAACCCGCACGGATGCACCGCACCTGCCAGGGTTCGGTGAGCATAACGAGGCCGCGATTTTTTTTGATTTTACTGTCCTTGGGCCAGTGTGGATTGCCGCACTGCTCCAGGGGATGACCGGCAAGGGCCATGTGAAGGTGAAGGCGGCCATGTTGTGCCTCCCTGATTTACGGTGCGTGAAGCTCTTGAAGAGCAAAAACACCGTGTCTTTCAGCGGTCTTCATCAAAGAGCCTTGCCGCCCAACCTGGACCGCATGATTATGATTTCGTGGCGCATGACGTGGTGTGCGACGATGTGCACAGCATCCTAACCCTGCACCCCTATGCGTAGGCGGGCATCCGGCTGGAACCGTTGGCTGGCGGATTGAATCAAGGCACTTTAAGCTTGCAGCAAGCGTCAAACCACATCTGGACTTGTGGCACTTTGCAACTGCTTCCGGATGCTGGGGTCGTCCTCCTTTTGCGCAGACTTCGCTCTGGAAATGCAGGCAGCAGCCCCACTGCCAGCCCCGTAGCCATAGACCGTCTGGATGCCACTCGGCCTGAAGGGAACGTCCAAGAACTGATTGAGATGTGGAGTCATCCATGAGGCCCGCGTTGGAGGTCTCCGTGGAGTTCCGTGAATGGCATCCCATGGAGGCTCCGTGGCTCTAGAAGCCTGCCGTGCACGTCGGGTCCTTTCGAGCTCTGTCGCAGCAACCGCATCCGCCCCAATTCCCTCAGAGTCAGCGTTCGGGCTGAGCCATGAAAGACTGATTGCCGACGACAGAACTCCTCGGGTTTCACCCGGAAGGCCGAGTCTCACCCCGCCAGGCAAGGCACGTGGTGTTGCTACAGGCAACAGATTGTAGTTCGTCCGTGCTGCCTGCCGCGGCACATGTCATGTATGCACTGCTTTAACTTCTGCATTTGTTCATATGGTGGCCTCCCAACTCCCTGAATCCAAGATGCAGGTGAGGGTTGGCTAACTACGAAAGCCCGTGCATTGAAAGTTTGGAGTCATGAAGCTCGGCGCGGCTTTGAGCAACGTAGCTTGTCAGTGGGTTCTCGGATGATTCTTCAACTCCTTGTAGCTTCGATGCACGTGAGACACCAGCGCTTTCAAAGTCTACGTACCAGTAGTTCTGCTCAGACTCTGCAGCGTTAAGAACACACGTCTGCGGACAAGGCTTTGCGCCCAGGGCCATCACCAGCGCAAAAGATATCATCACCTCAGAAAGATCACTAGCATCCACATGACTACGGATGTATGCGTGTTTAATGGCTCTTGTATACATACGTGCGTGGATTCAATTACAGAAACACACGTTTGCGTTGCTGTTGCATAGCTGCGTGGGAACATAGAGTGCTAGATTAGTCCATCGGCCGAGAGTCTTCCGCGTACTTTCATTATGTATGCCTTTTGAGAACGCGAGCCTGCTATCTTCCTCACGCCCACACAAACATCATGACCGCGGTTTTCTTCTCAAGAGCTGTCAAAGAATGGCACCGGTCGATCCGGAAGTAGCCGATGCCTTGAGAGCCTGGGAAAGCGAAGACGATGACTGGAAAGGGATTTCTCGACCTTGCAGTGCAGGCGAGATAGTTCTTACAAAAAGTCGAAGCGAAACCGCAGTTGCTGTTGGGGGCTGGTGTCGCCGCCTCGGTTGCTTGCACAGAGCAGAGCAGAGTATGTGGTTAGTAGATGCTTTGAGTCCTGACTTGTGGAGAAAGTTTCAGGTGCCGGCGATGGGGCAGTCATTTCTCGCCCTACTAGCCAGCCACAGTTCTCACAGCTCTCAAGGCCTCAAAGTGAACAGGGTCCACGACGTGAGAAGCCAGCAAGTCAGAGATTTTCGCCCGACGAGTTGCAATGCTTCAAGACGCGACCACTACCATCCACTGAGTTCGAGCAGAAGTCCCAAGTCTATTGGCAAACGTTCGGCGAACTTCGCCAGAGCCTGTCAGATGAAAACTGGCATGCTCTGCCAGTGCTAAAGGGCCAGTTCTACCAGCATGCCCGATTCAAAGAAAGCTTGGGTGGTGCAACAGAGGCCGAAAAAGCTCGGGCGCGAGAAAAGGCGCAGCGCCTTCTCCTTGAGAAGAAAAAGGCCGAGGAAGTGCAGCCGCTGGCGACAGAAGCCTTTGTTGGGGATGACTCTTGGATCAATACCTCAGACAGACTGATACTTGAGAATACCGAGTGCGAGAGTCTAAGCCTGTTCTTGGTCGCTCCTAAGGTGTTGAACCGCATCTTTCCCAGAAATCCAAACAAGAAGGAAGACGTGGGCAGAGCTAGCAGGCATGGTCGGCGCCAGTCCATGGCCTTCCAGCTTGGAAGACGAGCTTCACTCGCCCCACCTCCGAAGCCCATGAAAGAGTCGGCTAGCGCACCCAACTTCAAGACCAAGCCGTCACAGCCTGCATCCATCCGGAGCCCGCTTTCACCCCTCTTGAACACGACAGTTGTTACTCCGATTGGGGCTCGAGGGTCGATGGAGGAGTTTCGTCGTGCGATACTGGAGAAATTTAGCACGGTGAAAGAAGCTTTCGAGAACTTCATGAAGGATTTGCCAGACAGGCTGGGGCAAGGGCCGTCGGGCATCTTTTCCCTGGTTTACGGCTCCTGTGCTTGCGGGCTGTAGGATGCTGTAGGTGTAGCAGCGTAGGCCCCTGTTTTGAAAGCCAGGCAGATCACGAAACTCGAGTTGTCGCGAACTTTGGCTCGGTATGGCTTTGAGTGGCAAACAAAAGATGCCCGGGACACGATCTTTGATCGCTTGGATTTCAAGTCGATTGGCCGTGTGACCATGGTCGGCTTCTATGTGATCGTCGAGGCTTCTGCTCCAGTTCGGAGCGTTGAGGATTTGCGCAGACGATGGCTTGCCAGTCAGTTCGGCTCCATGCATCAAGCCATCATGACCATGACCGAAGGCTCTGCTCATGCGCTCTCTTTAAGGCTCTCACTGCAGGAGTTCGGTGAGCGATTGCTGCGAGTTAACGTCATGGACCCTGAGGAGCACCTGGCCCTCTTCAAGTCCTTATGTTATCAGAAGGAGTATCAGAAAGAAAAGAGCCTGAGTAAGGCTCGGGTCACCATTGGCGACTTGGCCAGTGCCGTGGCTGTGGTCTCACCCTGTTTACTTCTAGAAGATTTACGTGATCGCTTGCACAGGAAATACAACGGTGACTTCAAGAGAGCTTTTGCCGACTTGGACATGGACCGGAGTGGATGCATTGATCAGCATGAGTTTGTGGTGAAGGCCATGGATCGCCTTAGCCTCACGGAAATTGAAGCTCGAAAGATGTTTCGCGAGATTGATGTGGATGGTTCTCGCGAGATTTCCCGCAACGAGTTCGTTTGTGCCATCGGGCTTTCCGAGCCCTCCCTCTTCTTGGAGGATCTCCGGAAGAAGGTCCGACAACGTTTTCGAAGCTTCAAGGCCCAGTTCGCCAATGCTTTCCATGACAGCGCCCTAAACGAATGCGAGTCTGCACCAAGGCTTAACCTACAGAACTTCCAAGAGTTGCTCCTGCCTCTTAGTATGAGTGAGAAGGAGACGAAAGTTCTCTTCAACTTGATCGACATAGATCATGACGGCCACCTCTCGGTGCGTGAGTTCGTGAGGGGTGTGAGGCATTTCTCACCTTCAGCAGTGCTCGAAGATCTGCGGGTCACCTGCCGCCAGCAACATGAGCATATCACAGATGCATTTCCTGGTGTGGATTTCGCGAAAGTTATGGACAACAATGCCTTCTCTTCGTACTTGATTGAAGTGGGATTGTGCGATGGCAAGGACTCAGCAGAGTTGGCGGGTGTTCCCGCGCAAGCTCTCTTTGACATCTTGGATGTTTGCAATAATGGCGAGGCCAGCATTGGGAGGCTGTTAGCAGCTTTGCAGTCCTGCGGTGCAGGTACCGCCACGCGGCTTTCTGCGGAGGACTTGGACATGCGAGCGCGGAACGACGTGAAGACCGACCTCGCCCCCATGCACAAACTCGTGACCGACTTGAAGTTGCAAGCACGAATGGGCATGAAGTACAGTGAAGAGGAAAATCAAGAGACCGTCCAGGACGAAAAGGCCAGCACTCGAATCTTTGATGCGATGCTTGAACAGCTGGATCTCAACACCTCTTCATCTCCCACCTCCAAGGGAAACGACGAGTCAGAGCTTCCAACGAAGATGCGGGGGCCACCTCGCCTGAAAACCTTGCTCTACGAAGACGTCTTGAAACAGTACTCTTACCAGCGCGCAGGCAAGCCGACCGGGAAGCCGACCACGGCCAAGCCACAGGTCAAGCCTGCAAAGCGGCCAATACACAACGCTTCTAACGGGACCCAAGATTCTTGGCTACGGATGTGGGCCAATTTGAAGAAGAGCCCGAAGAAGCATGAGAGGCAAACTCTCGAAGCTGATCTTCAGTCTTACTACCAGACGGCTGCATGGAAGCTCTCTCACGATGGACCTCTGCTACACGGCATCGAGCAGAGACTTACTCAAGATCCCTTCCTGGGCAAACGCCCACCAGATTTGACTAGTTAATGTGCTTCATCATCGACTTGTCGAAGCCTTCCGGGGCTTGTTTCGACCATAGATGGGGCGAGTGGGAAATCTTCGCTTCAGAATCAATCTTCTGCCCTTCGTTTCACCGTGACAGCAAAATGCAGGAAGACATGCAGTCTCACATAGCAGATAGGACGTAGACACAGCGCCTGGACAGAAATGCTGCACTTGTCAACAGCCGCGAGTAGGACATGGCCCATATTGTTCTGTAGAACACGCAGCCCTCGTAGACAGCTTGTGTCTGCAAGTCAGACTGGTTCACGTTTTCCTGGTCTATATAGTGAGTCTAGTCTTTAGAACTCCGGGTCGTTACGTCCGTGCGGCTTGGAAACCAGAGCCTGCAACTTCTACGCCGGTTTTCTAAATTACAAGCGCAACATCAAGAGATTACCTAAAGCCAAACAGGAGACCTATATTCCATATGGGCCACACGGTACTGCAGCCTCGAGCAGTGGCATCTTGGCACACTCGCATCACAGCATGTCAGTGCATCTCGGTCTTCGTCTACAACTGCAAAGTCTTATGCATGTCGAAGGCCGGGCACGATTGTCAACACCGTCGGCAACCTGAATGATAGTATCCTCCCCGTCCCAGGTTCTAAATCTTGTTGAAGCATGCCGGTACGCATCTCCACCTGTATGTGGTCGCAATTGGTCCGGTCGCGTCATCAGGATCAGGCTTCAACGTCACCAATCGTAGAATTCATGACGTGCGATGTGCGTAGCATTTGTGGCTTTGAAGCACAACGGGACTCCATAGCACGATGGGGGATGCAAGGACGGAGCTGGAACACGACTTTCTAGTACCACGGCTTCACCATTGCATTTTGTTGCAACATGTGGCCTGTGTTGTCGATGCTGTGTGGTTCGTCATCAGAGTCCCATGCGTGCAGCGCGCACATGTTACTTTGTACAATCGTCGTCCATGTTTCCAGAGTAATTGATTGCTGGGCAACATGCTAAGGACAATGCAAAGAGTTTCAATTGGCCAGCCGTGAAATCCATGCTGGAGGAAGAAACGGAATATACAGTGCTACAGTTCCGACACTCCCGTGCGGAAGCCTTTTGGAAGCTGAGTTCTGACAAGGAGACCCCGGATTTGATCAATGCGCAGCCTTCCATGCGATGGTCGGCATTGCATCAGGCGCGCGAGTGCAGACCGCTACGTTCCATTCGATTGTGAGGTTCCGGCATAGAACGCTCGTCTGCTGTCCAGGCAGCCTATGAAGGAAATGCTGAAATGGCATCATTTCTGCTTGAGAAGGGTTCCAAGCTCAGCTTGTTCAGGTGCGACGAGAAGATGCAAGAGCATTGCTTTTTTACATGCCAGGCGCGGATCCTCATTCACAAACTCGATCGGGACAAACCCCTGCAGAAGTAGCCAAAAGCAAGGTGCAGTTCGATCTGGACCTTCAGTGTTTGCATGCTGCAGCTCGGCTGCTGCTCTCCTGGAGGATGTTCGACAGGCGATCGAAGCATCCACAGAGTCGGATGCCGCTGAAGAGCCTCCCAAAAAAAAGGCAACGCGGCCACACAGCAGTTCACGGCCACAGTGGTTGCTCCGGTGCCACCACCCGCAGGCCAAACGAATGCCAAACTACAACCTTAACATCAACAGTGCCGTGGACAAGGCTATGTTGTCCGTTCTTTCGACTGGAGGCTGGTTCGGTTCAGTCTTTGGGTTGCGACGTCCTTTCAGGAGTATGAAGGCAGCAGCTTGACGGACATCGTGGCAGCTCCGACTTCGGCATTGCAGGGAGTGGCTGCCAAAGGACGAGAAGTTCTGAAGATGCCCCGCTGAAACATTGGTCTGGTCCACCCTGGTAGCCGTTAACATGAAGCGTGAAGCTGGGGCATCTCCACGTCTTCGAGTCTTGTGTGCCAGCCCAAGGAAGTTCAAAGTTCATACGATTGGCGGCTTGGCGCAGAGAACTAGAATGGAACCTAGGGCACATGTGATTGAACAAAGGCGATCTGGGAAGTTGGAAGTTTTACCGGATCTCCAAAGCCATCCTCGGTCTCTCTGCATTGGAGCAGAAAGATAAACGGGAGGAGGGCGCCGCGTTGAACATCAACAAGGCTCGAAGAATCGCTTTTAGTAGTTCCTTTGCCCAAGACATGTCAAGA
The DNA here is from genome assembly GCA_003297005.1 of Symbiodinium sp. clade A Y106. Taxonomy (NCBI): domain Eukaryota; class Dinophyceae; order Suessiales; family Symbiodiniaceae; genus Symbiodinium; species Symbiodinium sp. clade A. Next base: position 67,341 of record BGNK01001267.1, on the reverse strand, counting down.
TGAGGCCATGGACAAAAAGCATGCCACCTGGGTTGCACCTGCACGCTCTGAGAACAGACTGCCGATTGCCGTCCGTTGCCTTCCCATAAGGAGACCAAATCCCTGGCAGAAATTTTGGAGCTGCCACCATCGGCTCTCCAGGGCCTTGCGGGTTGGGCGGACGCAGAGCTCGCCAAGGCCAGGCAGGTTCAGCAAAGCCTTTGCAGTACCTTGCAGCCTTCGTACGTTTGCGCACGGACGCACATATATATATATAGATGTACAATGTGGACACTGGGATCGATCATGTCTGGACTGCAAAAGAACATGTACGAAACCACCGTAAATCTGGGGCCTCGAGGGCGTGCACCCAGATACCGGTTTGTTTTTAGTTGTAGCTAGTAAAGACTTGCAAAACACAGAGTCAACTCTTGCTTGCCCGCTCAGGAGATCGCTCTGCCTCCCTCCCTCCATCCGTCCATGCATCCGTCTATCTATGTATCTGCCTTGGGAAGACTGCAAGCTAAGGGTTAGAGTTTGGTGAATGAGTAGCGATGGTTCACTTTCACTTTATTTGTGATCCTTGCTGTATGCCCCTGGGTGATGGTGCTGAGTTCTGCCTTGGAGGTACCTTGATGCCGTTTGTGGATGGATGCTGCTGCCGCTGAGATGGTGACGTGGGTGCTGAGGTGACGTAAGTGACCATGAAACCGGGCAGTGAGCAGCTGGAAGGTTATCCCTTCTTTGGCAAATGGCAAAAGACAGTGGCATGGCACGGTGGTTTATCCCACCTTGAAACCCTTGACGGAGCCAGGCTGAGGGTTATCCCCTCGTTTCTGGATGGCCCGGGGCTTTCCTGCTTTAGTTGACTTGCCATGGTCGCTCGCGCGTCTGTTGAGCGCCACATACCTGCCGAAGCGAAAACACAACTTCTGGCGGGTCTCTGTATATGTTCTGAGTCTGCCGAGTGGAAACCAAGCGGAGAAGTGGAAGCGCATGGCCAGCTCTTTTCCGGAAGTGTATGGGTGTACTGAATACTGGCAGTCTGAAGCAATATTTGAGGCCTTTGTCAATGTCTCTGGGCTCGTGCTGAATGCTGCTACTTTGGTGCCAGTGGGGATACGTGCCGCAACTTTCAGCGGCGGAGGTCCACACATATATTCGAGGTATGTGGATGAAGCTGGAGGTGCCAGGTGGTTGAAACCAACCATAGTGCGCCATGGCCCTCGTCTGGGTCTCTGCAACCTGAAAGTTCGGAGTGGGCAACGAGGTGAAGGTGAAGAGTGAGCTCAGCTACACAAGGGTGCTGTGTGTGACGCCAGAAAATGCTCTGATACGGCCTGCATAGTGGTGGAGGCCCTTGCTACGCAAGGGTGCTGCGTGTGGCTGTGTGTGATGCCAACAAGTTCTCTCATACGGCCTGCATAGAGATGGAGGCCCTTGGAGATACATGCTGTGGGCTAGATGTGAGGACGGGATGCAGAGTGGGGACTTTACACAAAGTCTCCTGGGTAGCTGCCTGTCATTGGGGCTGCACGAAGACCAGTATGCGGGTGCCTTGCCGAGACAGCTGGTGGTGAACACAAGGGAAGTGATGGCATGATGACTGCCGTGTGAACTCTGGTCTTGCTGATTGCGAACTGACAGCTGTGGTTGGTGCTGGCAAGGGAATGAGCGTGGTGTCAGCTGCTGTTTCTTGTACACGCTTTGGCCTGAGGGCCTCGGACGAGCAGGTATGTGGCATCTGCAGTCGTGCCGGTTTGTTGTTGAAGGTGAGTTAATGGTTCCCTTGCCAATGAGCAAGTTAGAGTAAGAAGTTCAAGACTTCTGAACTCCCCCTGAAAGTAGCCTTCGACCTAGAAACCTCGCCTGACTTGTCGAGTGCGAGTGACAAAAAATGTATCTGCCTTGTCCATCTATCTATCTGTCTATTCGCTCTCTCACTCTCTAGTTACTCTAGTTCTCTCTCCGTCTATGCCACTATGCTTGAGTCTCTCTGTGCAGTAAAAGTGCAGTAAACAAGAGGAGCATGTTCCAGGATGCATGCGGAGAAACGAGTAGACTTGCAATCTACGAAGCACTATATCACGGAATAGGACGTCAAATACATTCTCATTCATGTTGTTGATTTACCAATCCCTAACCGCTAGCCATGATTTGGAGCACTTGTACCTTCGCTTCGAGTTCAATGCAGTTGCTTGAAGTTGGATTTGCGATCCTGGTCTGTACTCAGCGCAGGGTGGTGAAAGCATGGGGTCTCTATTTGTCTTTGGGAAGGTTTCGTGATGTTTGTTTGCATCCCATGCCCGGGCATGCCCTGGCATTGCAATTTCAAGTGTAATTAGGTCGAACTACATGATTCGAAGAGCGACGACTGTTAGTACCATTCGATCCTTCTCGTTGTTTGGATTTTGTGCCAAAGCCTCTGTGCTGCATCTCATGCGGCCAGTTTTATGTTAAAACGGACACAAATCGACTTGGTGATATGGATTGAAGCCACATGCCCGAATGAAATGGCAGCTCAGTTGCCTCCAGAAGACATGCAGGCATGCAGCTGGAGTTAATATGTATTCGTGCCAGTCAAGGTGCTTTGATTCACATCTTCGCCCCAATTCCTGCTATCCGTTGAGTTTCTACATACTAGCAACGCCTTCTGACTGTATCCTCTTCGGCCACTCCACAGGTTGGTGTCACGACCATTGCGAAACTTGGTGCCCTGGTCTTGCAAACACGAGGGGGGCAATAAGCTTGCAGGCATGAGCCACATGCTAACTGCTCCTTGGATTCTGTGTGGTGTTCCCGTGGTTTCAGGTGATTGGAAGTATGCGAAATGGTCTGAGTGGATTTCCGAGCTCGCGAAGTTTGAGAATACAGACTTCTCCAGCTTGTAATGTTTCCTATCGATTGAAAGAAAAAACTCGGCCGGCGCCCCCAGCAAGTCCGAGTGTCGGAGCTGAGGCATTTGGTGCGGTTTATGTTCCGAGCTCGTGATACTTCTTCAGCAAAACTGTGGTGAAGTCACCACAGAAAAGTTTCCCGGGTGTAAGGTCTTTCTGCTCAGCCGTTCCGTTGTCTGTGACACACCTGCGGCCAATGACTTGCCTGATTCAGGATTGATTATTGCTTCTGCCTCCACAGTCCAAGGCGAGCTTTCGGCACTGACCATGCCGAGCCTGCCTGCTTGCATGGTGCGCAAAGCTTTCTCAACTCGCAGGTTTGTGGCGCAGGCATGATTTAATTGCTCGAGGGACAGGCCGCTTGCTGAGAGCAGCCTGGCATGGGAAAGACCCGCGTGATCTCGAAGGGTTACCGCCATGGCACGCGCGACAAGTACTCTAAGAAGTACAGGACTAAGGGCAGACCCGGGATCGCCCGATACTTGGTGAATTTCAANCTGCATCGCGTCAAGGACAATGACAAGAAGAAGCAGCAGGCGAAGCTCGAAGGCAAAAAGCTCGTTTGCAAGCGAGTTCCGGAGGGCCCCAAACCGATGAAGACTGTGACCGCCTCCCCGGAAGACGTGGAGGTGCTGGCCCCCCTGCCGTTCGTGGAGAACTACTTCTGAGCTTGCTGCCGTAGGGACATGTGCAACATGCGGGTGGCCCGAGCAGAAAAGTGGCGAGACGTGGCTGCATCTCGCACCAGAATCGCAGCACATGACAGTTTGTGTTTTGTGGCGCAGGCATGATTAATTGCTCGAGGGACAGGCCGCTTGCTGAGAGCAGCCCGGCATGGGAAAGACCCGCGTGATCTCGAAGGGTTACCGCCATGGCACGCGCGACAAGTACTCTAAGAAGTACAGGACTAAGGGCAGACCCGGGATCGCCCGATACTTGGTGAATTTCAANGGCATGGGAAAGACCCGCGTGATCTCGAAGGGTTACCGCCATGGCACGCGCGACAAGTACTCTAAGAAGTACAGGACTAAGGGCAGACCCGGGATCGCCCGATACTTGGTGAATTTCAAGCGTGGTGACTACGTGGACATCGTGGCAGATCCATCCATTCAGAAAGGCTTGCCTTACTCCTTGTACCATGGCAGAACCGGCATTGTCTTCAACGTGAATCGCAATGCCCTCGGCGTCGAGATTACCAAGATCGTTGGCAATCGCCAGCTTCGGAAGCGGATCCACGTGCGGATCGAGCACGTGCGCAAGTCCCGCTGTAACGAGGCTTTCCTGCATCGCGTCAAGGACAATGACAAGAAGAAGCAGCAGGCGAAGCTCGAAGGCAAAAAGCTCGTTTGCAAGCGAGTTCCGGAGGGCCCCAAACCGATGAAGACTGTGACCGCCTCCCCNCTGCATCGCGTCAAGGACAATGACAAGAAGAAGCAGCAGGCGAAGCTCGAAGGCAAAAAGCTCGTTTGCAAGCGAGTTCCGGAGGGCCCCAAACCGATGAAGACTGTGACCGCCTCCCCAGAAGACGTGGAGGTGCTGGCCCCCCTGCCGTTCGTGGAGAACTACTTCTGAGCTTGCTGCCGTAGGGACATGTGCAACATGCGGGTAGCCCGAGCAATAATTGAGCCTCAACTTCCAGTCACTTGATTCTAGCTGCACGGGAAGCTTTTCCAGCGCTTGGCATCATGCTCACATTTTGATTCAGCAAACCAAAGTGTGTAGCAGACATTGGCTCATGCACCGCAGCGTTCATGTCTTGCTCGGGAAACGAGAGGGGACCTCGACATTGGGTCCATGTAGATGAGTCAGACCTCGTCCCAGCCTCAACCTGTCCATGAGAAATCATGGGAGTCAGCCTTTACATTCAGCGTCTCAAATCGGTATCAAGTCCTCCGCAAGGATCGGGACCAGTCCACAAGGCGGCAAGAATGGTCCGCACGTGAGGCCCTGTCCGACAACTGCTTGATCGGCTTCATGCCGAAACGCAATGAAGCAGGTATGGGGTCTCCGACCCCATTTCCCTGCAGGCATGATACAGGGGTTCATGTGCTGGAGCAGTGTACGAGTTTGTCCCAGAAAGCATGCAGCACAGGAAGCCGAAGCACATGATCTGGTCTTGAGCGAGCAGCAGACACCCCGGGGCACACAGTCCGAGCCCACCGTGTTGCGATATCGTTGCGCCCAGGATGCGGGATCAGCTGGAGACAGTGTTTCCGACAGAGACTGCCGAGGGAATGGACCGACGTCAGGCAGGAAAATTCTGAGACATCTCCGTCCACAGGGAGCGGCAGTCTGCGTCTCGTTGGTGCGCAGGGTGTGCTACAGGAGTTGGAGAGAATGTTTCATGTTTTGGCCTCGGCATGCGCCAGCTGCCAGAGGGGGCACAGCGGCACAGCGGGCTTTGGTAAGGACTGGATGTCCAAGCTCTGTTCGCAACCTAGACGCCTTGCAAAAGCTGAAGATGTCCGAAGTGTTTTCGTCTGAGCCGAGGCCTGGAAGCAAACCTTCCCGAGGAGGAGATCCGAAAGCCACTTTCCCACGACGTGACGCGTAACGACTCATAGCCTCATAGCTCTTAAAGAAATTGCAGAGTTCTTGTTGCCAAGCTGCCAAGGTCCACCGTCAAGATCACAACATTGGGATCCTACAGGCTCTCAGAGCATGGAAATTCCTTCTTCCCTTATTTGGACCGACCAACAGACGGCACGGAAGTGCCAGCTGAGCTCCTGAGTGCATTGTTGCGTGTCGAAGGCTTGGTGTTGTGCATCCTGGCAGCGATATCGACACGTTGTGCATTGCACCGTTCCGGCCTCCAGCTCTCAAGACTACAGCTGTAGCTAAAAGCACACCTCGGCCGACTGTGTTGGATGCGAGGCCTGTCATTCGGCGCGAGGATTTCTTCTCAACGCAACTGGGTCTCAATGTAGAATGTACTGGAGCCGATTCAACGCCACGGTCGTGCAGGTTTGCCAGCCAGCTGGAGCAGCATGTTCGAGACTGAGATCCTGACCTTGTGATGTGCCGATGCGCGGACATTTTCTGATAGAAGCTGCAGGAAAGGGTCAGGTTGGTGTGTTCAGAAACTTGACTGGTGCACTGCGTCTTGTCAAGACCAGTTTCGGCGCGTAGTTTTTCTTAGGCTTCTGTCTGCATCCTCCCGGTCCTAATACCTAATACCCGCCCAGCTGAACAAAGTCGCACCGAGTTCCCTGCGATGCGACTTTGTTCAGCTGGGCGGGTGGCAAGAAATACCCCTGATGCATTCCGGCATGCCTGGCGCGTGACGGACACCTTCCGATCCTACTGCAAGGAAGATGTAACGGAATGTGTGCCGATCCCCGATGCGTGCCCTGCTTGACGAGGGAAGCGCGCAAGACCTTGCGAGCAGCCTCGTCGCACCAGGTACACTCCGATCATCAAGCTGAAGATGCGTGGGGTTTGTCGGCGGCCTTGGCCGACTCATCCGACTGTAGTTCTTGTGTTTGGGGTGCATTTGGGTCTTGTGCTTGCAGACGGAGGCATCGATCTCCTGTTCTCCCGGCTAGCACGGGCACCAGAGGCAGAACTAGCAGAAGAGGCGATACTTTATTTGCCCGTGTGGAAACTTGCAATGAAGTAGTGTGAAGTTTTGGCTGCAGGTTGTAAAAGAGGACGAGGTCCTCAAGAATATGGATGAGAAGAGCGTGCCTTGCACTTCATTAGTGTTACGGAAATGACAAGACGGAAGAAGGAGATTCGCATGACGCAGGTACGGTGCTTGAATGGATTTCGCGACTCTCGCCTGCACAAAAAAATCTGTCACTGTAAGGATTGCAGCCGCCCAGCCGGTCGCTTCAGTCTGAACCAGTGTGGCGCTGCTTTTAATTACAGGGATAGAGATAGATAAGTGGAGCAACAAATAAATCACTAAAACATGTACTCTGACTTGTTGTTCATTGTTTTGCTTCTTCTGCATCTACTAGAACGAACTATGTATGTACTTTGCGGACGAGCGTGCCCGCTCTGCAAACGTAAGTCATCGGCCAACTTACACCCCCCACCCCCCACCCTGAGATTTTAAAAGATTGCCCAAGTTTCTGGGTAATGGGTTAATTTTTCATTGAGGAACCTTTGAATTCGCAGCGGTTTTANCCAACTTACACCCCCCACCCCCCACCCTGAGATTTTAAAAGATTGCCCAAGTTTCTGGGTAATGGGTTAATTTTTCATTGAGGAACCTTTGAATTCGCAGCGGTTTTAAAATTTTTCGGGTTTTAATAAAAATGTCGCTTCTTGAGGAAATGTGATTACAAATAGATTTTATTAAAAATGCGTTCTGTTTTTAATAAAATTGTTTAGTTTTTAAAAACAGGTTCGCTCCAAAAAATCCTGGCTCGATCAGGGGAGTCGAGAACTGTTTACAAGGCCTCTTTAAACTGCTTTTGCCGGGGGTGGGGGTTGATAATTCGCTGGCAAGTAAGTATGACTTGTTTCTCCACTTAGCCTATTCCACTTTACATTTTCTCCCGGAATCCGAAACAGCTAGATCGCCACTGCCGAAGCTGCCGAGGTAGCGGACCAGATCTTGAATCTTGTTCCAGACCAGGAGTGGAACTTGCTAGCCCCATCTAACACCGTCGCATGGTTGTGTTGTCGAATCTATGGCAGGAGACCTTTCGACGGACGCTCCGGTTTATAAAGTGCCATGTCCGTTATGGTTTGGAGAAGCATGTGACAGACAGAGCCTTGACGCCCGAGGTACTGGGCCAGGAGAAGAGGTGTCTACTCGAACATCGTTGGCTTCTTTGGCGGGTGCACTTGGGGAAGGGAAATGTGTGCTGCAGAGGGTGTTTGCATGGCTTGCTGGAGGATTACATGGTCTCTACTGGTGGCCAGAATCTGTCGCTAGCTCATCTATGAAGCTGGAGGGTTTGCCCCGCACGATGGCCGAACCAGAAGCCGATGTTTCCCTTCGAGGCCAGCTCTATCCATATTATGCACCGAACCAGCTCATCAACAGGTGTCATACCTGTGCTTGCCAAAGGTTGTGTAGGAGGGCTGCGTCACCTTGACTTTGAGTTTGCTGCGTTTGCATGTTGCAGCTTATTTTCCGGCTCTTTGCACATGCCAGTATTTTGTGCAGGTCGCGTCAGAAAGGTAGCATCTCTTCACATAAATTACATATGCCTATCAGAGCAGTAAGCAGCGACGAACTCAGTGGGTGCAAGTGTAGGTTTTTGTCAGGTTGCGGGCACTCTGCGCGTATCCTGAACCAGATCCGGACCCATGTCTTGCGGCCCCTTGTAGCTACGCCGGCCCGGCTTCGCATGGCGCAGCCACCCTCACCAAGGCACGCGCCGAAGCATCGCTGAGGGCTCTGGGCATCGGGTCCTGGCACCGAGGCATTTCATTCCGACACCACCCGAAGAGCCTCGACAGCGTCCGCGGCGGCCTGTTCCTGCATTCCAGGCTTACGTGAGTTCAGAAATGCCGATGTTCAGAAGGCTTGAGAATTCTTGAAACAACGCACCTCAAAAATCAAGTACCGGGGACCAGAATGAGGTTCAAATTCAGGCTCAAACATCGGGGCATCAGGTGGCATGCAATGAGGAGCAACCGCACAGGTCACTGGCAGGAGGCACCCCTCAAATGCCTGCCATATCTTTTGTGAGAAGTCAGGGCAAGAGCTCCTCGCAGAAAGATGTCAGCCAGTCCAGACAATCATTGGGGAACCAGACACGGACGGCCCCACCAACGCCGGACGAGTCTTCGGCATCGAGAGAGAAGCGAAGGACACAGCAAGAAGCAGAGGCCCGGAAGTCCGGAAGTCCAAGGTAGCAGAGTAGCAGATGTCCTTTGTGCTTTGATGTGTGGTCCCTGAGGTGTCGGATGTAGACCTGAAGAAGCTTAATGAACAATTGGCGAAGCGAAAGCCCTCAATACACGGAGGGCGGAGTTTCTTTAAGTGGTCCTTCCGGTCCGGAAAATCCGAAAAGCCGGATGCGCGCGAAAAAATATAGTTTACTTTGCCTAGCAGGTGGAGTGGCCCAACACGGGTGACACATTGCAAGGAAAGGCAAGTGCCTTCTCACTTCTTAGTCGAACTGTCCTCGGATCATGCCCAACGGCTTTGCGAGCTGTGGTGCTGTGTTGTTGAGCTGCGCCCTCTACTTTGAGGCCAAGCACTGAAAGTATTCCTGCTGTGTCTAGCAGACATGGTCCTTGCACGGGAGTTCTGTTTGTGCAATGGCGCGCATCCATGTTGAAAGCTGACCTGGCCATGGGCCACACAGGTTCTTCCGCTTGTACCACCAGTGGAATTGGACAAGGTGCACATGCCAGTTTCTATGCTTGAGCATTGCATGGACATTCAAGGCCCGTGACGCTCTGCGACATCGTTGATCCAGCAGCTGGGCTGATTCACTCCGTCGCCCTAGTTGCGGGCTAGATTTTGGGCCGACAGCTGCCGGATCGATAAATCATCGGAATCAGCCAGGCCAATGTTCCGGGAATGACTTCGTTCAAGGCCCGGGCCTTCTTCCTGTGCCATTTGTCAGAAGATCTGCTTCGAGGTCTGGAACCCTAAGACAAACCCGGCAGACCGACAACACGCTGCTCGGACACACATCGAGCGGGAAGAAGGAATGCCCTTGGAGGGCGCTACTTGCAATGTGCAGGTAATGCCTGTGATCACGCCCGCGTTTCCATCGATGAATTCCACTCACAATGCCAGCGACATGGTGGTTGGCCCATGTCTTGGCGGCGCACAACAGACTCAGATGTTTCCAAGGTGACCGAGACGACAAAGCGAATCCTGCTGGATGAGTATGGGCCTTGTTGACATCAAGAGTGCCCTGGACCTGCCCTTGACACTTGAGGTTCAAGCGGGGCTTCGAGTTAGTGCAGAACGTTGAAGGCAACAAGGCCAGGACTACACCTTGCCTAGTTTGGGATACTGGCACTACATGGCACCATCAAACCCACCCTAGAACCTCCACCTCCAGATCCACGAAGCCAAGCCCAATCCCAAGCACAAAAAACACAAAGAATCCTAACCCAAGCCAGCCCCTGAATCCCGAACCAACATGCCAGGCAGAGTGGAGCGACGTCTGTGGCTGAGTGGATGCGAGTTCTTTCATTATGAACAGTTCCTACACCCGGTCTCCGTGCCTTCATTCATAGAAGGAATGCAGCGTTGTCTTTTGGCGAAGCTGGCTTGTTTCGGGCATAGAACCGGGCTCCGTTACAGCACCAAAGAGATCCCTGAACCCCTCCCGTCGTTAAGGTTGTTGGTGCTACGGACTTCTGGGGTCTTCCCTCACGCATCTCCCCATTCCCAGGTATAGATCTATTCGCCCTCTGTCGCCACGGGCGGGGCATTGAGTGAAAATCGAATCAGGGCAATCAGACCAAATCGAGATCGGGCCTCTTAACATGCAAAATAGACTTCTGCCTGGGCACCGTGACAGACACTAAAGCTTCAGAACACGGAGCACATCGCAAGCAGCGGGAGCCTTCCGCAAGTCGCAGACAATCTATAGATGCAGACTGTCTGCGATCTTCAGCCCGAGATTTTGTCGAGGTCTTCTCGAAACACTTGTCCATCGCACTCAAAAATTTTCGAAGCCAGAACTCCGCTCTGGTGGCGTATACCATATGTGCTCTTGTGGCATCCAGAAGTGCTTGCTTGCCAGCTTCGCACTGACCCCTTTCCAAGGTTTACGCTCCCTTTCCGTTTTTCGACGAGTTTAAGCACTTCCTCATGATCGAGGCAAGCTCTGCATCAAGCAGCGTTTCGTCTCGCCTGTGACGGGTCTTACACCACGCCTCAGATCCTGGCAACGTCTGAAGATGTGTACAACAAGCAATGGCCCCTGCGTCCCTGTCTGCCCCTGCATTCGTTCAAAATGTTCTCATGCGGAATCCCAGGTTCAGTGGTTGGGTGGAAAGCAAGCTCCGGATTCTCGTCATGCAGTTGGAAGCGGTCTGATGCCCAGATGCCTTCCTCCCGATGCTGCACTGCCGGAACCCAACTTGCTCACACTTACAGGTCAATGGGATGCGAATTCATCCAAATCCCCTACAGTCCATCCCTTAACCTGCATCCGCGGATTCTTATGCAGCATGCAGCATCCGTCCAGGTACAGTCTGCCAAAAGACGGCGACGCCAATTGGCCATTTGGGTTGGCACCTCTGTTCGAGCTCCAGACGGCATATCGGCTGCCATGTTCAGAGCAGGTGCGGCATGTTCTTGGGATTGATCTTTACACCGGAAGCTGGAGCGCTCATCCCTCAGATGTGCGAGGTTTTTGCAACAAGGTAAGTAAAAGCCTGACTCAAGGCAGCCCGACCTGCAGATCGACCTGCGTCCTGCAATCACAGCTTTCATGGAGGCCGCTGGCCTTCCCTGCCATGCTATGTAGCTCAAACACCGTTCTCTGCTTCATTCATGCTTTCAGTTATGGCAGAAGGTCATTCTGTCCTGGGCCGACCGAGTGCAGATCTCAGAGCTTGGCATCCGCGTTTGCGGTGATGTCATGTCGTGATGCTGTTTGCTCAGATCCCTGTGTTACTGTAGTTCTTCAGGATGCCAACCTGGGTCAGTTCCGGATGCGGTTAAAGCGATTGACTGCGCCCAGCTCCGAGGAAACAAATTCGGCTTGTCATGGTAGGCCCGGTAGGCTTGGAGTCGGACTGCAGCCAGGGCAGACCTGCCCGAGTATGTAACGGATTTGGCAGGAGCCTTGGATTTTGGGGAGCAGAAAACGAAATTAGAGACAGGAGCCACATAGGCCAAACGCTCAAGGAAGCGGGATCAACCAAGGTGCAACAACTACCTCATTCCTGATTGTTTTGCACTGAGGGCGACGGGCGAAAGCGTGCCGTCGGCGCTTCCAGCGACCCTTGACTGCATGCCGGTGTGTTCGCGACGGGGTCGGGTCCCAGATCAGGGTGCTTGCAAACTGCTCTGTCTGCGTAAGGCTCCACATGACAGGGTTCCAAAGAGATTCAAGGCGACAGCCAATGGTGTATGACTGGTCCAAAGAGACTCGCTACGAAGACTCGTGGGGTTTGCCACGTGATACTTCACTCCGACTTCCGATTAAAGCATCGATGTGAGTAGATTTGCGAGCTGGTGGAAAAAACTTGCCGACAGACATTCAGCATGTCACGGATGCCGTGGTGTTATCCGCGATGCACTCAAGACTTTGGGATGTCTTTTCGGAGGCTTTGCGGTCCATCAGCTGTTACGAATTGATTTGAAAGGAGAAGTTGTTTGACTGGGCTCAGAGGTAGAATCGCGGGTTTGGAGTGACCTCCTTCTACAGAACAATAAATCCATTGCCGCATCAGGATTGAGGGCTTGCGCTTCACAATCTGCTTGCTGTGGGTCTGGGGTTTGGAGATGAGAATTGGAAAGTGATATAAGAAGAAGAAGCGGGTTTGAGACGCGTCCATGGGGGGCTCTGCCAGAGGTTGCCACCTTTACATCTTCATTTTGAGGTCCAAATCTGTGCAGCTGTTCAATGCAGGTTGCGCTGCGTCCTTCTAGATCTATTGGGCCGTTTGGGACAGCTTGGAGCAGATTTTCGGAGATTGCCGCTCAGATTCCTGTAATCGGTCCTGAGATTCCGTTGGGTCTTGAAAGCCCCAAGATTAGTTCTCAGCTGTGGGAGCAGCGTGCTGCTGTGGCCGAGACAAGGCCGATAGGTTGGGTTATGCCGGTTAATTATGCCCATGGAGTGACTTCCGGCTTGGTGTTAGAGCTTCCCCAGCTTGGAACGCTCCTTGTGCAGATTTAGTTGATTGGTGGTCAGAGGCATGCGCGATGTGCGCCGCCGTGCATTCACCTGTCTTCCTGTGTGGTTCCAGACTTCGGCGCGAAGCACACCTTGAGTCCAATAAGAACCCACGCAGGCAACACTCAAATGAAGTCGCAAAACTTGAAGATCATGCCAAAAAACCCTTCACCATAATGAAGCCCAAAGCCGGTTTGAGAAGTTAATACTCAAGCCAGACCCCAGGCAGAGGGCCAGAGACTCCATGTATGTTGCCATCTCCCCCCTCATTTCCCCCACCCCCCCTGCCCCACCTTCCCGCAACAGGAATCCGTGTGGAGCCTTGAGACCGGAAAGGCCTACCCGAAGCCCAGGCAGCCGGGCTCAGGTTTCAGGGATGCTTTGGGATCTAAGCAGCCAAGGTGGGATCTCATCTAGGCCACGCAAGCGAGGCTGAGGGAAGGGCTGGGCGGTGGGCGCCGGGGGTTTGGAGGAGCAAAAGTGGGTGGGCGCTGAGGATCGGCGAAAAGGCGGGGTGGGCGCTTGGGGGTTTGAGGGGCAAAGGTGGGTGGGCGTGGAGGGGTCCGGCGGAGTGGGCGCTGGGGATTCGGAAGGGGCAAAGAGGGGTTGAGCATGCATTGTGCTTGTTTCATTGTTTTAAATTACTCAACCAAGTCATTCATACTTCACAAACAAGCTTAACCGAGCACGGGCGGTGGGCGCTGAGTCAGCCAATCTAAGCCCTGAGCGGAGGACAGTTCGTCAAACATCTCCTCGCGGCGAAACTGCAAGAGATCCATTTCCGAGGTTTCCGATGTGCAAAACGCCCCTCGAGCGAGCACTGCAGCTTCGCAGGATGACTCACCACCTGCCAAGCGACGGAGACAGGAGAAGATAGAAGGAACCATGTGCGTGGGAAGCTTTTCATTGGCTTTGTGTTGACCATCTACCAGAACAACTCAAAGGCCTTTCCTGCGAGGTTCTGGCTTTTGCATCTGATGGGGAGAGCCGGAGAGAGTTGTTTGCCCATACAGACGCACCACTTGCGGCAATGTTGGGTCGCGAGGTGGCTACAGAGGTAATGTTACGCGATGATCCGAGTGCCTTCCCAGAATTGGTAGAAGAATTAAAATTTGTGGTGGGGCGAAAGGAAAGCTTTGCCATCGCTGTGTTTGCCCTCAAGGTTCTCCCGGACAATTTGGTGTTTTGCAAGCGCTTCTAGGCTGTGGCGGGTTTTCCTTCGTGGAAGCCTGTAAGCGCACGAGCACTGGAAAAAGATTTGCAGTGAAATGTGGGTTGATGAAGCACAATGCGTGTAGCGGCAGTTTTGTTTACGAAGCTGAAACGATGGAGCTGGCACAGAGCCCTTATGTTGCCACTCTCCACGCTTGTTGGATCGGAGACACCTTCCAACACCTCGTTTTGGAAGAGGGGCTTGGTGATCTTTCAATGCTGTAGCAGAATTGCAGTTTGTACTTTCAGCTGTGGCCCTGGGTTTACAGCACATCCATTGTAAGGAAATCATTGAAAGGGACTTGAAAATGCAGAACATTCTCATCATGAACTCAGAGCATCACGTCAAATTGACAGACTTCGGCGTTGCATCACGACAAGCACCCACCACTGGTCTTTGCGGTTCACCACACTTCCTGGCGCCAGAGATGGTCAAGGACACGGCGTGGATTGGTGGGCATTTGGTGTTCTTTGGTGCCGTCTCATGACTGGCGAGTATCCGTTTGAGAGCCAGTCGTGCGACCTCCAGGAGTTGTGCAGCCAGATCTTGAGAGGCGTCAGCGAGGCCTCGTTGCTAGGCGGCCAGAAAATAAAAAAAAATATGCTGAATTATTATTTGGTGTCTGATGTATAATATAAACTAAGAAGACTCCTGTAATAATTTGTAATAAAATCGTAGTTCCTAATAAATGAACCAGTATTCCAAAAATAATTTATGATCAAAGGACAAGGATATGATTGTAAATTTCATTAGTAACAAGAAGGGAGCAAAAAGACGTCTTTTAATTTAAATAATCCACGCGTTCCTCTTCTTCGCTCATTTGTATTTAGTTTAAATTAAATTGGTTCTTTTGTTTTCCTTCTCCAATGCCAGCTTCTAACACTAGCGAACCTTGAACTTGGGGTCGTGGAGTGATAGTGAAGAAGCCAACCGCCCAAGAGTGAGAAGCGAATGGGAATACGAGTGGTGCATTAAAGTGAAAGAAATACGTACTCATTCCGTTCACTCTTCTCACTTGTTTTCTTTCCATTAACTACACTACATTCATTCTTCCCACTCGTTCATTGGCTGTCAGTTCAATCTTATTAGTTCCTGGGGTGTGGGGAGAATCTGTTGTAAGTTGCTTTTATTAAAGATTTCGAAAACTAAAAGGAAAGGGTAAGAAGATTCTTGTTATAATTTAATTCTGGGTTATTATAAAATTAGTTTGTTCTTTTTGAATGAAATGAAATGCAGGGAATGGAAACGAGAAAAGACTAAACCAAACCGCACAAGTTACGCCACGCCTTTTCTCCACAAAAACTATAAAGGATTTTGTATGAGTCTTATTTTAATTTAAGTAAAGTACGCACGATTCTGTGACGTTCGTTTCATTTATTCTTTTTATTTCGTTTATATTGCATAGCCTGGTCATGTGGGGGTTCTTCGTGGTTGGCAATCGTACACACAGAAGGTTTAAAGCAAAAAATAAGCAAATTTCATTTTGTTTAATGAAAAGATATAAGAGGAGAAGATATATAGAGAGCGTGATGGAATAAACAAGCTAATTGAAAAGAAAAAGAAATAAAATACGTGTTCTATGTATTTTTAAAAATTCAATTGGTCTGTTGGGTCTTTGATTCGTTAAAAAGAAATACGTACGCTTTATTTCATTCTATTATCGTATTTTTTTCATTGAATTCAATTTCAATATAAATTATAGGCACGAGATACAGCCGGAATTAAAGAGCCAAGGGGAATGATTAATTGCAATAAGAAGGAAGATTAAGGATGATGATTTCGTTCCCTATAGGTTAAATTAGAATGCAATAATTATATATTCATTATTTTATTTTTGTTAATTATGATTTAATAAATTCAACGTAAAGTTCTTTTTATTCTCATATTAAAAAACAAAAATATTTCATTTTATATACGCGTGTATGGCGGAATGGTTATATTCTGTGTCGCGGTTAATAGGAGACTGAGTCCGTGAGAGAGAGAGAGAGTGTGATCATAAGGAAATAGAAATTATGGTTCATTTTATTCAATATAAAAATAAGTTATTATCGCACGCTCTCATTCTTTGGTAGTCTAGTGAAGAGAGTAGGTACGAAGGTAGGAGAAAGGAGTCAAAAGAGAATAAATGAAGCGAATGGGAATTTGGATGTTGGAGAGGTTTACTTGAATCGTCTTTCATAGATTTATTTTGTATATGATCGATGCGATTCTAATTTTCCGAAAGATGGGAGTAGGAAGGGCTCTTAGAATAGGGGTTTTGATTGGTCTCGCTGAAATTGGTCGAGACTCGGATTGGGCCATGGGCTGGTTGCCTCCTTTGACTAGTGCGCGGGCTCGGCCGCCGCGCTGCATCTGGGCTACTGGCACCGCAACGGCCATGAGGTGGTGCTTCTCCCTCCTTGCTATGGTTTGGGGCGTGAAATTTCTCGTAGAGGTCTGGTTTCCGTCGAAAGGTTAAAGGGGTCGAGCGCACGCACGAAAGTATATTTGCGCCCGCGGTTCTTTTAAGGGCGCCGTTTTGCTTGTGTGGCTGATGGGAATTTGTATATGGTCTGATATTTTGACGGGCGTATTGGATTCATTGCGATTCGCTTCTAAATATGAGCTACGACGACGGATCAGAAGTATTTGGGTTTGTAGAAGTGGTATCTTCTATCTGAGTTATGCGCGGAGTTGTGCTGTCACTCATAAATCGGGTGGTAAATTTGGATTATTTTGTTGGTACTGGGGATCTAATGATCTCTTGATTCGGATTCGAGATGGGATCTTGAGTTTTGCGATCGATATAGGCTTGGGAATTGAGCTCGTTGTCCTTTGGCCCGCTTTCTGGTATTAGGAGGGTGATTTAATAATCCTCACTATCCCAGCTCTACTCCGCGTCCTGGAAATTCATCTTCCCATGGGCTGGTGTCGCCTCCTCACGTGCGGTTTGGTGGGAGTTGGAGGCCTTCTCTATCTAGACGTAGGCAGCTTATATGCCCAAAAGCGTCAATTAGGCATGAAACAGAGAAAAGCCGCGAAAAGGAACCAACGAAAGCGACAAGATTCGAGCTCTCCAAGATCCCCTCGCTTTGGTGGGAGCCTCTATTTGGAGGTCTAGTTCATGGGGCATGAGAGTTGGATGATTTATTTGTGGAAGAACCTCAGCTTCCCAGACGCCGCTCGTAGTAGTAGCCTTCGTGAAGCGGCTTGCCCCTGCCTCAGCCATGAGCGCCATGGTTGTTGATGATGAGGCTACAGCAGCAAATAGTGGCCACCCAGCTAACCTTTTGCAAGTTTCGTTTCAGGAAGTCACTGTGGAGGCTCAAATGGCCTCACTTTTCGGTGAGGATGTTCCCGTTGCTGAACTGCTTCGTCAGGAAGGATCCATGCTCGCTTGTGGCCGCGTTGATGCCAGGGCATCAGGTCCATACTTCTGCCCCGTGCCTGGGTGCTCACGAAGCACTGCTCGCGACACATCGGGGTTTGCTAGTACGTCTACTTTGGGGCCCATGTTGACTTACATATGTCGGGGGAGCTTCCCGAGCGACCGTCTGAGGAATGGTTTACTTCCCAAGGCCTTGCCGCTTGTCGGTGCTGTGGTTTGAGCATTTCACGTAGGATTCGGGACTCCACGCATCCACGATGTAGAGATGCCGCTCAGTCTGTGCGGTCTGTCCCTGTTGGTGTTTGTGTTGGGGAAGGCTCGGCTGTCACGGATATGCGCTTACCTGCACTTCATGAGATCTTTTTATGTAATGTCTTGACGAAGGAATACTTACCAGCTTCGCTGCTCCCGCTGGCCCATGAGGAGTACGGTAAAGTTATCGCTCGCGTTCTTCAGTATAATCGCGCTGACGTGTGGAATACTGACATGGATACGGATGCTCATCAAAAGGCTCGCAGGGCCTGGTTAGAGTTCTTTATGTTCGGCAAATGCGTGTTGCGCCAGTCTCAGCGGGGTCGAAGACCGGCTCAAGNCTCGCAGGGCCTGGTTAGAGTTCTTTATGTTCGGCAAATGCGTGTTGCGCCAGTCTCAGCGGGGTCGAAGACCGGCTCAAGCGTATCGCTTTACCGAATCTCTCCTTTATCGTTGGCGCTCCGGAGACCGAAACGGCCTCTGGACGGAGGCGATGGTTGCTTCGGAAAGTCGCTCGCGCGGGCGGCGGAGGGAGGGGCGGGTGGATGATGTCCATCGGGAGGTCGAGAGCTTGGTCTCGCTGGGTCGGGTTGGGGCAGCTACTCGACGTCTGGTATCGCCTGGTCTGGCTTCTGAGACGCCTGCTGTCAAAGCGCGGTTGTCTTGCCCGTGACGAAGCTGAGATGGTGAGTGCTTCATGTGTCGAACCTCCCGAAATCCCGCTTGAGACCGTATATGCCGCCATCTTTTCATTCCGTAAGGGGGCTGGCCCGGGGCCCGACGGAATTCGAGGGGACTTTCTCCGTGATATGTTGGGACAACGACCTGATGAAGAACCCATTGCTAAACTCTTTCGAGACTTGGTGCAGTTGTTGGCCGATGGCAAGGCGCCCGAGTATCTCCGCCCCTTCTTCGCGGGAGGTAAACTTGTGGGGGTTGGTAAGAAGGATGGAAGTGGCAATTTGACCTCACATCGTTCTTGGACTCACTTGGCGTGAAGTTGTCTTCAAGGCTACTTTCTCGCTTGATAGATCTCGTATCCAGGAGAGGTTGGGAGATACGCAACTGGCCCTGACTAAAAGTGGCGCGGAAATTATGGTACATGCTACCCGAGCTTGGGCCCAACAGAATCGGGGCAATCCTAATGCTGTCTTACTTCAAAAGGACGCATGTAACGCGTTTAATGAAGTTCGCCCGCTTGAATTTCTGCGCGATTGCAGAGATCACGCACCGGCTTCTTCGCGGTTTGCTCAGTATATATACGGCACCAGTAGTCATCTTGACTATTCGGGGGGGCTTGAAGCTTGCCACAGAAATCAACAAGGGTGCCCCATGATGGGACCGATGTTTTGCCTCACTCGGCGCCGGATGTACGAAGAGGCACGGAGTCGTACTGAGCATCATCCTCCCGAATTTGAAGTTGAGTTCGCTGACGACGCCTATTCTGGGGGACATGTGACCGATGTCTGGGCCGCTTTCAAGCAGGAAATCGTTCTTTCTTCTAAGTACGGACTCGAATTTGAGTATTCGAAGTGTACTCTGCACCTCCTTGCTGGTGAGCAGTTTCGTGGGGATGTTTCAGAGTTCTAGGCTTTGGGTATCAATATTGTCACTGGTCGCGACCTTGTTGTCTTGAAGACCCCAGTCATGGGCTCCCACGTGTTCTTGGAATCGTTCATGGCTGCTAAAGCCAAGGAGGTTCAGGAAGTAATTGCCCCACAAACATGTTGCTTTCCATATCCTCCAGCAATCTCTCTCTTTTGGACGGATTCAGTATTGGACTCGTACCGCTCCTCGGGAGTATATCTCTAGCCTCCTCGAATGCAACAAGAGTTACTTGAACATCTTGTCGGGCAACCTTTGTCGGTGAGTCAATGGCTTCAAGCTAGATTGCCAATCAAGTGGGGGGGCTTGGGGCTGTTGAGTTCGCGATATGAGGTAGGCATGCGGATCTTCCATGTCGCTGATTTGGCCTACCTCACGGCGCGACATCGGAGTCATGCCCATGTCAATCGGTTGGTGCCGGGATATACTCCTTCAATTGCTAGAGATTTCGANACGGCGCGACATCGGAGTCATGCCCATGTCAATCGGTTGGTGCCGGGATATACTCCTTCAATTGCTAGAGATTTCGAAGCTGCAGCCCGACAACACCTTAGTGGCTTCTTTCCGACTGACCAGGAAGATTTTTACAACCCTTCTCAGCCTATCGATCAACCTGCCAAGTTGCAACAGCTATACGAGACTGTCCACCAAGATCTTCTCCAAGGGAGTTGTGTGGCCCACCAAGCGCGGCTTCGAGCTGTCGCCGCTCCCGGAGCAGGGGCATGGCTTTATGCCACTCCTTCACCCACCCGNGATCTTCTCCAAGGGAGTTGTGTGGCCCACCAAGCGCGGCTTCGAGCTGTCGCCGCTCCCGGAGCAGGGGCATGGCTTTATGCCACTCCTTCACCCACCCGTGATTTGGTATTCTCTGAAATTGCATTTTCGGATATTGTCAGTATGCGATTGGGAGTACCTATTTTCGGGGAAGGTTTGTGATATGTTTATTGAAATCAATCCCTTGATCATCTTGGGCATCATGTTATGGGTTGTATGAGACAAGGGAGTAAATTTGGTATTCATAATTCTCTCCGTAATACAATCCATAGATACGCTGAAATGGCTGGCTTGAGACCTGTCTTGGAACCCACGGGACTGATAGCTGAAGATCCGCAGCTCCGACCTGCTGACACTTTGCTCGTGGCGCCGCCTAGTCTGAAACCGAACTCGTGGAGGAGGTTCCCTAGGCTTGCTCTCGATATTGCTGTTACATCACCGGTGCTCTCGTCAGTACTGACGCAAGCGGCGATGGAACCGCTGAGTGAGACCATTGGCCCCGAACCTCGAGAAAAGCGACCGAAACTGCAGTTTTCATTTCAATAATAAAAGTTTATCAGGACAGCTCTCTCCTTCCTTGACGTTGGGCAGCTGGTGGAGCTTGCACTGACGAGCAATGATCTGGAGAAGCATTTGAGCGCTGCCGTCAAGGACCAAGCAGCTCTCGCATTTCTGTTGCATACAAAGCGCAACGACATCAAGGCCTACCTCAGGGAGGTCCATGAGCCTGGGCCGCTGTCGGTAGCCATGTTCTATGCCACATATGAAATTCAGCCATGCCTGTTTGAATGACACGCCGGCATGTAAACCAACATCCCAGGAGCTTCCCTTGGATGTTGCGTGGGCTCTGTTCCAGGATGCAGAGTTGGAGACCTTGAAGGCTTCCTTGAATGATGACAGTGAACGCACCGGTGGGCGCTGGACTCCCACGGACACATCGTTCTTGAACTTCGCCCAGCTGAAGGCTTTCAAGGTGCTGAAGTTTGTCCGAGGCAAGTACAAAGGCTTCGAAGCTGAGGTGCTGCAGATCCTGAACGCATGCAGCGAGGCACAACTAGACGAGAAGCTGGATTCCGGAATCGTCGATACCGAAGCCACCCTTCATGACCTTGCAAGCCATTCCGGGTCAGCCGGGCGCTCAGCACGTATAGCCTATATCCTTCCAACCTCTTTACATGAACCAGGAAGGACGGTGGAGCTTTTCAGTAGTTCTGAAGGTCTGTTGATGCAGCGCCTTGTTTCTGGAGAGCTTGCCAACGAAATAGCATCACTGCAAGAGTACAGACAGAATCTCTATGCCCCTGCTAGGCAATGCTAGGCCCTAGTGCCTTGGAGGGCTCACCGGGACTGGGACTGCTGGCCTCGCTTTGAAGCTCCCGAGGCCATCAAAAGGTTCCATGTGTTGCGGCTCTTCGCCGGATCTGGTGCTGACAAGGCTGTGCGACAAAATCTGAGAGGACTACGGGTTTTTGGATTGGCAAATGTAAGGCCCCCAGATATTTTGCATGTCGCCGCTTTCGTCCCCAATGACTGCCCTACCCCTCCCAACCCCTCCAAAACGGCCATTTGCACCCTTGGGCCGCGCTTGCCTAGGCTTGGCTAATTCTAAGAGTAGTAGAGTAATTTAACTCGTCCCCAATGACTGCCCTACCCCTCCCAACCCCCCAAAACCCCCATCTGCACACTTTGGCTAGGTAGGCTTGGCTAATTCTAGTAAAGTAATCTGCCCTACCCCTCCCAACCCCTCCAAAACCCGCATTTGCACACTTTGGCCGCGCTTGGGTAGGCTTGGCTAATTCTAGTAGTAGTAGAGCAATTTAACTCGTCCCCCAACCCCTCCAAAACCCCCATTTGCACACTTTGGCCGCGCTTGGGCAGGCTTGGCTAATTCTAATGGTAGTAGACTAATTTAACTCGTCCCCAATGACTGCCCTACCCCTCCCAACCCCTCCAAAACGGCCATTTGGGCCGCGCTTGGCTAGGCTTGGCTAATTCTAGTAGTACTAGATCAATTTAACTCGTCCCCCAACCCCTCCAAAACCCGCATTTGCACACTTTGGCCGCGCTTGGGTAGGCTTGGCTAATTCTAGTAGTAGTAGTAGTAGCAGTAGTAGTAGTTGCTGTAGTAGCAGTAGTAGTAGTAGTAGAGTAATTTAACTCGTCCCCAATGACTGCCCTACCCCTCCCAACCCCTCCAAAAACTCCCATCTGCACACTTTGGCCGCGCTTGGGTAGGCTTGGCTAATTCTAGTAGTAGTAAAGAAATTTAACACTCGTCCCCAATAATTGCCCTACCCCTCCCAACCCCTCCAAAGCCCCCATCTGCACACTTTGGCCGCGCTTGGGTTGGCTTGGCAAATTCTAGTAGTAGTAGAGTAATTTAACTCGTCCCCAATGACTGCCCTACCCCTCCCAACCCCTCCAAAAGCGCCACCCGCACACTATGGTCGCGCTTGGGTAGGCTTGGCTGATTCTAGTAGATGGCTGAGTCTAGTAGTAGTAGACCAAAGGTTCGTCTAGCCCCACCATGCCAAACCTTCAACCTTACATTGGGGCAAAACGCTTGTTTTGCGCTCCCGCATGTCAAAAACTTGAAGCCCAGATTCGGGCCAAAGGTTTGTCTAGCCCCACCATGCCAGGTCTTCAACCTTACATTGGGGCAAAACGCTTGTTTTGCGCTCCCGCATGTCAAACTTGAAACCCAGATTCGGGCCAAAGGTTTTGTCTAGCCCCACCATGCCAAGCCTTCAACCTTATATTGGGGCAAAACGCTTGTTTTGCGCTCCCGCATGTCATTTTTCAAACCCACATTCGGGCCAAAGGTTTGTCTAGCCCCACCATGCCAAGCCTTCAACCTTACATTGGGGCAAAACGCTTGTTTTGCGCCCCCGCATGTCAAACTTGAAACCCAAATTCGGGCCAAACGTTTGTCTAGCCCCACCATGCCAAGCCTTCAACCTTACATTGGGGCAAAACGCTTGTTGGCAAACTTGAAACCCAAAATCGAAAGGTTTGTCCAGCCCCACCATGCCAAGCCTTCAACCTTACATTGGGGCGAAACGCTTGTTTTGCGCTCCCGCATGTCAAAAACTTGAAACCCCAATTCGGGCCAAAGGTTTGTCTAGCCCCACCATGCCAAGCCTGCAACCTTATATTGGGGCAAAACGCTTGTTTTGTGCTCCCGCATGTCAAACTTGAAACCCCAATTCGGGCCAAAGGTTTGTCTAACCCCACCATGCCAAGCCTTCAACCTTACATTGGGGCAAAACACTTGTTTTGCGCTCCCGCATGTCAAACTTGAAACCCAAATTCGGGCCAAAGGTTTGTCTAGCCCCACCATGCCAAGCCTTCAACCTNGGGGCAAAACACTTGTTTTGCGCTCCCGCATGTCAAACTTGAAACCCAAATTCGGGCCAAAGGTTTGTCTAGCCCCACCATGCCAAGCCTTCAACCTTATATTGGGGCAAAACGCTGTTCTGCGCTCCCGCATGTCAAACTTGAAACCCAAATTCGGGCCAAAGGTCTAGCCCCACCATGCCAAGCCTTCAACCTTACATTGGGGGCAAAACACTTGTTTTGCGCTCCCGCATGTCAAACTTGAAACCCAAATTCGGGCCAAAGGTTTGTCTAGCCCCACCATGCCAAGCCTTCAACCTTATATTGGGGCAAAACGCTGTT
>BGNK01001267.1:10722-39941 GCA_003297005.1 Symbiodinium sp. clade A Y106 | reverse complement strand
AAACCCAAATTCGGGCCAAAGGTTTGTCTAGCCCCACCATGCCAAGCCTTCAACCTTACATTGGGGCAAAACGCTTGTTTTGCGCTCCCGCTTGTCAAACTTGAAACCCAGATTCGGGCTAAAGGTTTGTCTAGCCCCACTATGCCAAGCCTTCATCCTTACATTGGGGCAAAACGCTTGTTTTCCGCTCCCGCATGTCAAACTTGAAACCCAAATTCGGGCCAAAGGTTTGTCTAGCCCCACCATGCCAAGCCTGCAACCTTACATTGGGGCAAGACGCTTGTTTTGCGCTCCCGCATGTCAAACTTGAAACCCAAATTCGGGCCAAAGGTTTGTCTAGCCCCACCATGCCAAACCTTCAACCCTATACATTGAGCAAAACGCTTGTTTTGCGCTCCCGCATGTCAAACTTGAAGCCAAAATTCGGGCCAAAGGTTTGTCTAGCCCCACCATNGCTCCCGCATGTCAAACTTGAAGCCAAAATTCGGGCCAAAGGTTTGTCTAGCCCCACCATGCCAAGCCTTCAACCTTACATTGGGGCAAAACGCTTGCTTTGCGCTCCCGCATGTCAAACTTGAAACCTAAATTCGGGCCAAAGGTTTGTCTAGCCCCACCATGCCAAGCCTTCAACCTTACATTGGGGCAAAACGCTTGTTTTGCGCTCCCGCATGTCAAAAACTTTAAACCCAGATTCGGGCCAAAGNCAAAACGCTTGTTTTGCGCTCCCGCATGTCAAAAACTTTAAACCCAGATTCGGGCCAAAGGTTTGTCTAGCCCCACCATGCCAAGCCTTCAACCTTACATTGGGGCAAAACGCTTGCTGTGCGCTCCCGCTTATCAAACTTAAACTTGACACCCAAATTCGGGCCAAAGGTTTGTCTAGCCCATCCATGCCAAGCTTTGGGGCAAAACGCTTGTTTTGCGCTCCCGCATGTCAAAATTTAAAACCCAAATTCGGGCCAAAGGTTTGTCTAGACCCACCATGCCAAGCCTTCAACCTTACATTGGGGCAAAACGCTTGTTTTGCGCTCCTGCTTGTCAAACTTGAATCCCAAATTCGGGCCAAAGACTTGTCTAGCCCCACCATGCCACACCTTCAACCTTACATTGAGCAAAACGCTTGTTTCGCACTCCTGCATGTCAACTTGAAACCCATATTCGGGCCAAAGGTTTGTCTAGCCCCACCATGCCAAGCCTTCAACCTTACATTGGGGCAAGTTTTGCGCTCCCGCATGCCAAACTTCATTGAAACCCATCTTCGGGCCAAAGATTTGTCTAGCCCCACCATGCCAAGCCTTCAACGTTATACATTGGGGCAAAGCGCTTGTTTTGCGCTCCCGCATATCAAACTTGAAATCCAGATTCGGGTCAAAGGTTTGTCTAATCCCACCATGCCAAGTCTTCAACCTTACATTGGGGCAAAACGCTTGTTTTGCGCTCCCGCATGTCAAACTTGAAACCCAAATTCGGGCCAAATCTTTGTCTAGCCCCACCATGCCACGCCTTAAACCTTACTTTGGGCCAAAACGTTTGTTTTGCACTCCCACATGTCAAACTTGAAACCCGAACTCGGGCCAAAGGTTTGTCTTGCCCCACCATGCCAAGCCTTCAACTTTACATTGGGGGCAAAACGCTTGTTTTGCGCTCCCGCATGTCAAACTTGAAACCCGAATTCGGGCCAAATCTTTGTCTAGCCCCACCATGCCAAACCATCAATCTTACATTGGGGCAAAACGCTTGTTTTGCGCTCCCGCATGTCAAACTTGAAATCCAAATTCGGACCGAAGGTTTGTCTAGCCCCACCATGCCAAGCCTTCATTCTTACATTGGGGCAAAACGCTTGTTTTGCGCTCCCGCATGTCAAAAACATTAATTTTTAAACCCAGATTCGGGCCAAAGGTTTGTCTAGCCCCACCATGCCAATAAGCCTTCAACCTTACATTGGGGCAAAACGCTTGTTTTGCGCTCCCGCATGTCAAACTTGAAACCCAGATTCGGGCCAAAGGTTTGTCTAGCCCCACCATTCAAAGCTTTCAACCTTACATTGGGGCAAAACACTTGTTTTGCGCTCCCGCATGTCAAACTTGAAACCCAATTTCGGGCCAAAGGTTTGTCTAGCCTCACCATGCCAAGCCTTCAACCCTAGATTGGGGCAAAACGCTTGTTTTGAGCTCCCGCATGTCAAACTTGGAACCCAAATTCGGGCCAAAGGTTTGTCTAGCCCCACCATGCCAAGCCTGCGCTTATATTGGGGCAAAACGCTTAATTTGCGCTCCCGCTTATCAAACTTGAAACCCAACTCCGGGCCAAAGGTTTGTCTAGCCCCACCATGCCAAGCTTTCAACCTTACATTGGGGCAAAACGCTTGTTTTGCGCTCCCGCATGTCAAAATTGAAACTCAAATTTGGGCCAAAGGTTTGTCTAGCCCCACCATGCCAAACCTTCAACCTTATACATTGAGCAAAACGCTTGTTTTGCGCTCCCGCATGTCAAACTTGAAACCCAAATTCGGGCCAAAGATTTGCCTAGCCCCACCATGCCAAGCCTTCAACCTTACATTGGGGCAAAACGCTTGTTTTGCGCTCCCGCATGTCAAACTTGAAGCCTAAATTCGGGCCAAAGGTTTGTCTAGCCCCACCATGCCAAGCCTTCAACCTTTTATTGGGGCAAAACGCTCGTTTTGCGCTCCCGCATGTCAAACTTGAAACCCAAATTCGGGCCAAAGGTTTGTCTAGCCCCACCATGCCAAGCCTTCAACCTTATATTGGGGGCAAAACGCTTGTTTTGCGCTCCCGCATGTCAAATTTGAAACCCAGATTCGGGCCAAAGGTTTGTCTAGCCCCACCATGCCAAACCTTCAACCTTATACATTGGGGCAAAACGCTTGTTTTGCGCTCCCGCATGTCAAACTTGAAACCCCAATTCGGGCCAAAGGTTTGTCTAGCCCCAGCATGCCAAGCCTTCAACCTTACATTGGACAAAACGCTTGTTTTGCGCTCCCGAATGTCAAACTTAAAACCCAAATTCGGGCCGAAGGTTTGTCTAGCCCCACCATGCCAAGCCTTCACCCTTATACATTGGGGCAAAACGCTTGTTTTGCGCTCGTGCATGTCAAACTTGAACCCCAATTTCGGGCCAAAGGCTTGTCTAGCCCCACCATGCCAAGTTTTTAACCTTACATTGGGGCAAAACGCTTGTTTTGCGCTCCCGCATGTCAAATATGAAACCCAAAATCGGACCAAAGGTTTGTCTAGCCCTGCATGCCAAGCCTTCAACCTTACGTTGGGGCAAAACGCTTGCTTTGCGCTCCCGCATATCAAACTTGAAACCCAATTTCGGGCCAAAGGTTTGTCTAGCCCCACCATGCCAAGCTTTCAACCTTACATTGAGCCAAAACCCTTGTTGTGCGCTCCATGTCAAATTTGAAACCCAAACTAGGGCCAAAGGTTTGTCTAGCCCCACCGTGCCAAGCCTTCAACCATACATTGGTGCAAAAGGCTTGCTTTGCGCTCCCGCATGTCAAACTTGAAACCCAAATTCGGGCTAAAGGTTTGTCTAGCCCCACCATGCCAAGCCTTCAACCTTACATTGGGGCAAAACGCTTGTTTTGCGCTCCCGCATGTCAAACTTGAAACCCAGATTCCGGCCAAAGGTTTGTCTAGCCCCACCATGCCAAGCCTTCAACCATGCATTGGGGCAAAACGCTTGTTTTGCGCACCCGCTTGTCAAACTTGAAACCCGAATTCGGGCCAAAGGTTTGTCTAGCCCCACCATGCCAAGCCTGCAACCTTACATTGGGTCAAAACACTTGTTTTGCGCTCCCGCATGTCAAACTTGAAACCCAAATTCGGGCCACAGGTTTGTCTAGCCCCACCACGCCAAGCGTTCAACCATACACATTTGGGCAAAACGCTTGTTTTGTGCTCCCGCATGTCAAACTTGAGACCCAGATTCGGGCCAAAGGTTCGTCTAGCCCCACCATGCCAAGCCTTCAACCTTACATTGGGGCAAAACGCTTGTTTTGCGCTCTCACATGTCAAATTTGAAACCCAAATTCGGGCCAAAGGTTTGTCTAGCCCCACCATGATAAGTTTTCAACCTTACATTGGGGCAAGACGCTTGTTTTGCGCTCCCGCATGTCAAACTTGAAACCCAAATTCGGGCCAAAGGTTTGTCTAGCCCCACCATGCCAATAAGCCTTCAACCTTACATTGGGGCAAAACGCTTGTTTTGCGCTCCCGCATGTCAAACTTGAAACCCAACTTCGGGCCAAAGGTTTGTCTAGCCCCACCATGCCAAGCCTTCAACCTTTTATTGGGGCAAAACGCTTGTTTTGCGCTCCCGCATGTCAAACTTGAAACCCAAATTCGGGCCAAAGGTTTGTCTAGCCCCGCCATGCCAAACCTTCAACCTTTTTCATTGGGGCAAAACGCTTGTTTTGCGCTCCCGCATCTCAAACTTGAAGCCAAAATTCGGGCCAAAGGTTTGTCTAGCCCCACCATGCCAAGCCTTCAACCTTACATTAGGCAAAACGCTTATTTTGCGCTCCCGCATATCAAACTTGAAACCCAAATTCGGGCCAAAGGTTTGTCTAGCCCCACCATGCCAAGCCTGCAACCTTACATTGGGGCAAAACACTTGTTTTGCGCTCCCGCATGTCAAACTTGAAACCCAAATTCGGGCCAAAGGTTTGTCTAGCCTCACCATGCCAAGCCTTCAACCTTATATTGGGGCAAAACGCTTGTTTTGCGCTCCCGCATGTCCAAAATTTTAAACCCAGATTCGGGCCAAAGGTTTGTCTAGCCCCACCATGCCAAGCCTTCAACCTTACATTGCGGCAAAACGCTTGCTGTGTGCTCCCGCTTGTCAACCTTAAACTTGAAACCCAAATTCGGGCCAAAGGTTTGTCTAGCCCCTCCATGCCAAGCATTGGGGCAAAACGCTTGTTTTGCGCTCCCGCATGTCAAAATTTAAAACCTAAATTCGGGCCAAAGGTTTGTCTAGCCCCACCATGCCAAGTCTTCAACCTTACATTGGGGCAAAACGCTTGTTTTGCACTCCTGCATGTCAACTTGAGACCCAAATTCGGGCCAAAGGTTTGTCTAGCCCCACCATGCCAAGCCTGCAACCTTACATTGGGACAAAATTTGCAATCCCGCATGCCAAACTTCATTGAAACTCAAATTCGGGCCAAAGGTTTGTCTAGCCCCACCATGCCAAGCCTTCAACGTTATATATTGGAGCAAAACGCTTGTTTTGCGCTCCCGCATGTCAAATTTGAAACCCAGATTCGGGTCAAAGGTTTGTCTATCCCCACCATGCCAAGCCTTCAACCTTACATTGGGGCAAAACGTTTGTTTTGCACTCCCACATGTCAAACTTGAAACCCAAATTCGGGCCAAAGGTTTGTCTTGCCCCACCATGCCAAGCCTGCAACCTTACATTGGCGCAAAACGCTTGTTTTGCTTTCCCGCATGTCAAACTTGAAACCCAAATTCGGGCCAAATCTTTGTCTAGCCCCACAATACCAAGTCATCAATCTTACATTGGGACAAAACGCTTGTTTTGCGCTCCCGCATATCAAACTTGAAACCCAAATTCGGGCCAAAGGTTTGTCTAGCCCCACCATGCTAAGCCTTCAACCTTATATTGGGGCAAAACACTTGCTTTGCGCTCCCGCAAGTCAACAACTTTAAACTTTAAACCCAGATTCGGGCCAAAGATTTGTCTAGCCCCTTCATGCCAATAAGCCTTCAACCTTACATTGGGGCAAAACGCTTGTTTTGCGCGCCCGCATGGCAAACTTGAAACCCAAATTCGGGCCAAAGGTTTGTCTAGCCCCACCATGCCAAGCTTTCAACCTTACATTGGGGCAAAACACTTGTTTTGCGCTCCCGCATATCAAACTTGAAACCCAAATTCGGGCCAAAGGTTTGTCTAGCCCTGCATGCCAAGCCTTCAACCTTGCATTGGACAAAACGCTTGTTTTGCGCTCCCGCATGTCAAACTTGAAACCCAATTTCGGGCTAAAGGTTTGTCTAGCCCCACCATGCCAAGCCTTCAACCTTACACATTGGGGCAAAACGCTTGTTTTGCGCTCCCGCATATCAAAATTGAAATCCTTGAAACCCATATTCGGACCAAAGGTTTGTCTATAGCCCAACCATGCCAGGCCTTCAATTTTATATTGGGGCAAAACGCTTGTTTTGCGCTCCCGCATATCAAACTTGAAACCAAAATTCGGGCCAAAGATTTATCTGGCCCGACCATGCCAAGCCTTCAACCTTACATTAGGATAAAACGCTTGGTTTGCTCTCCTGCATATCAAATTTGAAACCCAATTTCGGGCCAAAGGATTATCTAGCCCAACCATACCAATAAACCTTCATCCTTAATTGGGGCAAAAACGCTTGTTTTGCGCTCCCGCATATCAAACTTGAAACCCAAATTCGGGCCAAAGAATTGTCTAGCCCCATCATATCAAGCCTTCAATTTTATATTAGGGGAAAACGCTTGTTTTGCGCATGTCAAACCTGAAACCCAAATTCGGGCCAAAGGTTTGTCTAGCCCCACCATGCCAAGCCTTCAACCTTACACATTGGGGCAAAACGCTTGCTTTGCGCTCCCGCATGTCAAAATTGAAATCTTTGAAACCTACATTCGGGCCAAAGGTTTGTCTATAGCCCAACCATGCCAGGCCTTCAACTTTATATTGGGACAAAACGCTTGTTTTGCGCTCCCATATATCAAATTTGAAACCAAAATTCGGGCCAAAGATTTATCTGGCCCGACCATGCCAAGCCTTCAACCTTACATTGGGGCAAAACGCTTGTTTTACGCTCCTGTATGTCAAACTTTAAACCCAAATTCGGGTCAAAGGTTTGTCTAGCCCCTTCATGCCAAGTCTTCAACCTTATATTGAGCAAAACGCTTGTTTTGCTCTCCTGCATATCAAATTTGAACCCCAATTTCGGGCCAAAGGATTATCTAGCCCCACCATACCAATAAACCTTCATCCTTATATTGGGGCAAAAACGCTTGTTTTGCGCTCCCGCATATCAAACTTGAAACCCAAATTCGGGCCAAAGAATTGTCTAGCCCCATCATATCAAGCCTTCAATTTTATATTAGGGAAAACGCTTGTTTTGCGCTTCTGTGTGTCAAACTTGAAACCCAAATTCGGGCCAAAGGTTTGTCTAGCCCCACCATGCCAAGCCTTCAACCTTACATTGGGGCAAAACGCTTGTTTTGCGCTCCCGCATGTCAAACTTGAAACCNATTCGGGCCAAAGGTTTGTCTAGCCCCACCATGCCAAGCCTTCAACCTTACATTGGGGCAAAACGCTTGTTTTGCGCTCCCGCATGTCAAACTTGAAACCCAAATTCGGGCCAAAGGCTTGTCTAGCCCCTCATGCTAAACCTTCAACCTTTTATTGGGACAAAATGCTTGCTTTGCGCTCCCGCATGTCAAACTTGAAACCCAAATTCGGACCAAAGGTTTGTCTAGCCCCACCATGCTAAGCCTTCATCCTTATATTGGGGCAAAACGCTCGTTCTATGCTCCCGTATATCAAATTTGAATTCCAAATTCAGGCCAAAGTTTTGTCTAGCCCCTTCATGCCAAGTCTTCAACCTTATATTGGGGCAAAACGCTTGTTTTACGCTCCCGCATATCAAACTTGAAGTCCAAATTCGGGCCAAAGGTTTGTCTAGCCCCACCATGCTAAGCCTTCATCCTTATATTGGGGCAAAACGCTTGTTCTATGCTCCCGTATATCAAATTTGAAATCCAAATTCGGACCAAAATTTTGTCTAGCCCCACCATGCCAAGCTTTCAACCTTACATTAGGATAAAACGCTTGTTTTGCTCTCCTGCATATCAAATTTGAAACCCAATTTCGGGCCAAAGGATTATCTAGCCCCACCATACCAATAAGTCTTCATCTTTATATTGGGGCAAAAACGCTTGTTTTGCGCTCCCGCATATCAAACTTGAAACCCAAATTCGGGCCAAAGAAATGTCTAGCCCCATCATATCAAGCCTTCAATGTTATATTAGGGGAAAATGCTTGATTTGCGCTCCCGCGTGTCAAACCTGAAATCCAATTTCGGGCCAAAGGTTTGTCTAGCCCAACCATGCCAAGCCTTCAACCTTACACATTGGGGCAAAACGCTTGTTTTGCGCTCCCGCATATCAAAATTGAAATCCTTGAAACCCACATTCGGGCCATAGGTTTGTCTATAGCCCAACCATGCCAGATCTTCTACTTTATATTGGGGCAAAACGCTTATTTTGCGCTCCCACATGTCAAATTTGAAACCCAAATTCGGGCCAAAGATTTATCTGGCCCGACCATGCCAAGCCTTCAACCTTTCATTGGGGCAAAACGCTTGTTTTACGCTCCCATATATCAAATTTGAAACCCAAATTCGGGCCAAAGTTTTGTCTAGCCCCTTCATGCCAAGTCTTCAACCTTATATTGGGGCAAAACGCTTGTTTTACGCTCCCGCATATCAAACTTTAAACCCAAATTCGGGCCAAAGGTTTGTCTAGCCCCACCATGCTAAGCCTTCATCCTTATATTGGGGCAAAACGCTTGTTCTATGCTCCCATATATCAAATTTGAAATCCAAATTCGGACCAAAGATTTGTCTAGCCCCACCATGCCAAGCCTTCAACCTTAGATTAGATAAAACGCTTATTTTGCTCTCCTGCATATCAAATTTGAAACCCAATTTCGGGCCAAAGGATTATCTAGCCCCACCATACCAATAAGTCTTCATCCTTATATTGGGGCAAAAACGCTCGCTTTGCGCTCCCGCATATCAAACTTGAAACCCAAATTCGGGCCAAAGAAATATCTAGCCCCATCATATCAAGCCTTCAATTTTATATTAGGGGAAAACGCTTGTTTTACACTCCCACATATCAAACCTAAAAACCAAATTCGGGCCAAAGGTTTGTCTAGCCCCATCATACCGAGCCTTAATTCTTATATTATGGCAAAACGCTTTTTTTTACGCTCTTACATATCAAACTTGAAACCCGGTTTCGGGCCAAAAGATTGTCTAGGCCCACCATACCAATAAGCCTTCATCTTGAAATTAAGACAAAACACTTATTTTACACTCCCGCATATCAAACAAACTTGAAACCCAATTTCGGGCCAAAGGTTTATCTAATACCAAGCCTTCAACCTTGTATTAAGGCAAAATATTATTTTTATGCGCCCGCATATCAAACTTAAAATCCCAATTCGGGCTAAAGGTTTATCTAGGCCCTTCATACCAAGCTTTCAACCTTGCACTGGAGCAAAACGCTTATTTTACGCTCCCTTGTCTAACCCCACCATACCAAACCTTCAAGCATGTATTAGAGCAAAACGCTTATTTTGCACTCCCACATATCAAACTTAGCTAGCTTAGCTAATTCTAGTACTTATAGAATAATTTAATTCGTTCCCAATATATACCCAACCCCTCCAAAATCCCCATCTATATATTTTGGGCTAGTCTTCTACGAGCGTAGCCGTAAACCGACAGGGCTTAGCGAAGCCATAGAAGCGAAGCTATTTCCACCCACCACCGTGATTTTATAATACGCACAACAACACACATATCATGAACATCAACGACGTCAACGAGACTCGGAGCGCCCAGACTAGCCCAGATCTTCCAACTAATGCTCATAATGCGGGCTTTTTTTTGGGGGGGGGGGGAAATAGGAGGGACTACTAACCGGTGCACGAACTCGCGCTACCCGCACCTGCCGCAGCCCTTAAATATATCACGAGAATAGAATCTCGCTTTTTTTTTTATCCCGAAATGATTTTGATAATAATCAAATTAAATACTTATCATATCAAATAAAGCTTCGAAAAAATACACACTTCACCAAATTCCAATAGAAATTTTTAGAAGGGAATCGACACCTCAGAGTGTAGACATCGTTCATCGAACCAAGCATTTCCAAGATATAGAAATTCGATGTCAAATGGACCTGCCGATTTATTAATTTTTTGAAAAAACCTCGGTTTAATTATATACTCTTTAACTAAGGATTCAGTGTTACAAATAGAAAACTGTGGTTAAATCTGTGGTTAAAATAGACTCTACAAGTATCGGTCTCATATATATATATATATATATCTATATATATATATATGTACACATACAATAGGAAACCCTCAACTTAAACCCAATCTCGAAATCCCAAGCCTCCAACCTCAAATTCGATGTCTTTTTCGTTTGCATACGAAGGTTTCAAAATGTATATCAGCTAGGGACCTAGGCAAAATCGTCAACATCATCATAATCACCAACACCACCATCATCCATCATCATCATCCATCATGATGAACACAATCAAAAAGTGGCATCGTAGTCGTCGTCATCATAACTGCCACAGATCAGCATGACAGTCTCCTTGGTTCTAGTACCAATTACCGGTACTTGCCAGTCCCCCAGGCCAGGGCTACTTTTGCTCTCCAGTCTTCTTCTGCTTCCCACAGCTCCTCGAGTCGGTCACACCGGGACTGCCGAAGCAGCAACTGTTCCGGCACGGGCCTGGAACTTGGGGACAAAGGGCTTCCCTCTTTCGCGGTTTCAAAAGAACTTGGGAAGAGACGTTGCCGGGGTTGGGAGTGCAGCTTAAGATGAGGGCAGGGCTTCCTGATTGGTGCTTTGGGTTTCGATCGCAGCTGAATGTCTTTCAGGCAGGCTTGGAAATCCCTCAACTGACCGCAACTGAAACTTCGAAGATGAGGCAAGGGCAACATCCCGACGTTGTTCAACAGTTGCTCCAGGTAGACATACCTTATGCCATGATCAAAGATGCCAGCACTCAGAAAAGCAAGTGGGCTTCCAATCATTCCAATCTCTGCCTCATGCACTGCTTGCAGTTCGAGCCTCTCCGGTGCCAGGAGCTCCTCGCAGGAGCTAAGAGAAGGCATGAGACACGAGTCACACGAGTCACACGAGCACGCAGCACTTCGCTCCATGGTCCTTGAACTGCCGGATAAGCGTGGCATTGTGGCATAGGTCTGTGCGATGTCCAGGGCGGTGGTTGTGCCGTGTCAACCGGCCCCACTCAGGAGCAGGAAGCCCAAGAAAGTGCAGGGCACTGTGGAATGCTTCCGGGGCTGTCAGACGCAGATGCTCTTGATGCAGTACGGCCAGTCTCTGGTGAAAGAGTCGCTGTACGTGCTCCAGATGCCTCCGTACCTCCAGACTCAAGCCCCGAACAAGCCCTGGCAAAATCAATAAACTGCCTTGGAGACCACGTTTCTGGGATTCGTCACTTCCCCGCCTCAAACCGCCTGAGGAAGTTTGGGTCCTCGAGGACGCTGGAGATGCTTTGGAAGCAAGCGCCTGGTGTGCGCAGCAGCGGGCCTGCCTCTGGGTGCGGCAGCGGAGGGTTACAGACGTGATACCACCAGAAAGCCTTGTCAATGCGGCTCAACGGATCGCAAACAACGAGAAAAACTCGCAAGCGCTGAATACGGGCTAGAGCCATGCGGACACGAAGGTGTGCCCACAAGCTTGGATGTCTCAGCCCTTTCAAAGTTGACGGACTCCGCCACTGTGAGTTGAAAGCCTGAACCTCAGACACGTAAGGCAACAGCCTGTCGTGAGAAAAAAGCGACGCATCTTCTTCACCGCCTCGACTAAACTCCACCTCCTCCAGCTGCTGCAACCAACGGCCAAGAGAAGTGGTGCCACAGTTGTCAACTCCAGCGATCACGAAATCTAATTGAAACTTCGACCAATGGGAAAGCTCCTCGATCTGGGCTTCAGCCCTTGTTGGCACCGGAAATGCCAGGGCGGCACCGAGGACGTGCATCAAATATCCTCGTCAGCGGATGGGGAAAGAGAAAAAGGTACGCTCTACCATACGGTAACACACGTCTCTCCCATGACGCAAACGACACCTTGCCGACAGGCATGAGCTCAGGGGTCTTCTGAATTTGTTCCAGGGCTCTGCTCAGAAGCTCCTCCCTAACCTCCCCAGCTGAGCACAGCTCTGGAGCGCAAAGGCCCACGTGCACCACCGGTGCCAGTGCCTCAACCTTGACCGGCAGCTCAGGGCACCCTTGGCAATCCAGCTGCAATGTTGTCCCAATCCAGCTGCGAAAGTACAGTTCGCGATCCAGCGAAAGCTCCCAATATCTTGCTCCTGTCAGCACAGCGCTTGAACAATCACGGTCATGTCGTTGCGGCCATAAGAAGCCCTATGTAGAAAAGTCTACGCCAAGCGTCCGGCACCCCAACAGGTGGACGCACAGACCTCCGACAAGTTCAGGAGGTACTCGGCATAGTGGCCGGGCCACTCGTCCGTTTGGAGACCCCCACGCCAATAGTCCACTTTCGCAGCAGTGGCTGCCCCCGAAGCACTCACCAGATCATCGAAACTGCGGAAAAACTCCTCCCCGCAGGAACGTGCCGGCGCCGTTGGCGACGCCATTCAGGAGCAAGGCAAGCGAGAGCGAGTACGCGTCTGTGTGGGAAAGGAGAGGCGACTTGGAAAGCCCCTGGAGCCCAAGTGTCCTCTCTTCAGTGGGGCGGGATGAAAACCTCACACATGCAGAGTCTAATCTATCAGCTCGCTCTGGCAGAGTCAGAAACCGTGCTCACCTTTTCAATGTAAACGGAGTTGCGCAGCAGACTGCGTAGGGCAGGACTCTGATCACGGCCTTCTGCCACTGTGAGAATCAAAGCAGATGCGGCTTGCCAGTTTCCACTCCCCTCACATGCGCAGATGGCCGCATCAAAGCTGGTCATGTCGGGCGCGACTCGCACGCTGCACATGCGGAACAACAAGAGCACAGCCGTCTCCCACTTCCCACGCTTCTGGCAGGCGCTGATGGCAGCATTGAAGCTGATCACATCTGCCGGCAGTCGAGCCAACAGCATGCGAGACAGCAAGAGCACCGCGACGAGCCATTCTTCACTTGTCTCGCAGGCGCTGATGGCAGCGTTGGAGCTGACTACGTTTGCGAGAAATTCTTACTGCACATTTGCGACAAGCCAAGCAAAGCCTGGTCCCAATCGCCACCCTTCACACAAGCACTGATCACGGCGTTGCAGCTGATCACATCCGCTGAGACTTCCTCTGCAGGCATTTGCGACAACAAGTGCAAGGCAATCTGCCAAATGCCGCGTTTTTCGCAAGCACTGATGGCCGCATTAAAGCCAATCGCACCTTTCTCGCAAGCACTGATGGCAGCACTGTAGCTAATCGCATTTGCCACCAGCCTGGCTTCTGGCATTGACCACAGCAAGCACAAAGCCAACTGCCATTCGCCTCTCTTTGCGCACGCGCTGATGGTCGCATTGCAGCTGATCACGTCTGCAGAAAGTCTGATGACCGGCATCTGCCTGAGCAACAGCAATGCTGTTTGCCGTTTGCCACTTTCTTCGCAGGCACTCATGGCAGCATTAAAGCTGATCGGGTCCTGGAGCCTTTGGGACAACAGCAAGCCGAGCAATCCCAAGGCCGTCTTCCAGTCGCTGCCTCCGCAGGCACTGATGACCACATCCGTCGGGACTTGAGCGATGGACATCTGAGGCAAGAAACCCAACACCATCTGCCAATTGCTTGCTTCACATGCGCTGATGGCAGCACTGAAGCTGATGGCTTTTGGCGAGATTCGGCCTGAGACCATTTGCGAAAAAAGAAGCAACGCCACCTGCCAGATTTCCGTCTTGCAGGCGCTGAGTCCAGCGCTAAGGGTGACCTGGTTCCAGGACACTTTGTAAGCCCGCATTTCCGAGACGTCGCGATTGCCGCCTGCCACTGCAAGCCTCTATGCAAACCTGTGATGGAGGCACTAAAGCAATAGACGGTGGGCGCCATTCGAAGGTCCATGACATCCGCCAGGACTTGGACAGCGGCTTGCCACCTGCCTCCACAGCTGCTAATGGCTTTGCGAAACACCGCTTGGTCTCTGGAGCCATGAAGCAAAGCTTGCTGCCACGAATTGGTACTTGTGCCCCGGGCCTGTGGCACCACGGCTCCCTGCCCAAATGTCTCGGCTCTCCAACCGCCATGGCAGATTGCAAGCCTCAACTCTGGCCTCCCCGTCTCACGGTCTCACCTTGACCTGAAGCCTCCCGTGTTCACTTTGGCACCTGGAGGGACATGCACGGCAAAGCCTTCGGCACTGTTGGCGCTACCATCCGCGATGCTTGCGAAACTTAATTCAACGTCTAGCCCCCTGGAGCCTTACAACTCTGAACCAGAACAACATTACAGAGAAACTTGAAACTTCACAAACGACCTGAAACCTCACAAACGAAACTCGAAGTCTCAAATCAGAAATCGAAACCCGAAACCCTGATAAAACCCGAAGCCTTTTACCCTACCTTTCCGGACTTGGGGCTCAGGGCTTCGAGTGGTTTCGGGGTTTGGGGGATTTCGCATGCGGCTTGGGTTTGAGGGCTTTGGACTGAGAATGATGTCTAATCCTGTCTGGCATACACAAAGTCGCATGCACTCGAGGTTAACATCAGGTTTCTGAAATCAGAACGCAGACTCTTTCAATCGGTCTTCTTGTCTGAATGCATGGAAAGGCTTGGCACCGAGTTGAGAACAAACGCTAGCCGTTATCCACTATAGGCCGCACCTCGTCCATTTCTGCACACTGTGCTGGTGCATGATGCTGACTAATTCTCGAGGCGCGCTGCGGAAGAAGCAAACATGTGCAAACGCCAAGCATCAACGTGCTAGAACGTGCTGTTCGAAGGTTAGCTGGCCCGGCCTCTCCTTTTGCAGCAACAGCAGAGTCCCGTACTCTTGCCATCCATCCAGGCTTTTGCTGGAGTGTGTGTCGATGCACACTTACAGAAAAGCGCCAAAGAGCCCTTGAAAAATCACGTAGCCAGTGTGCCTGGGTGTCTCTGCACGTAGGCAGAACTACTCACGGAAGCCAGCCGGGTCCCACCAAGCCTCCGGAGTTGGCTTTAATCCGCAACCGATGCCAGGAGGTGCCTGCGGCTCCTCGCGCCAGGGTGCAGCACTTCCTGCCTACGACAATCGAGCGAAGCAGAGCTGTGGCTTGCATGTGCGTGCTGACCTTGACTTCACGAGGTTCGCCTTCTGCCACGACGGGGCTGCGATGCACCTCAAGACAAGTCCACTGCCTTTCACTACAGCCGTGGTAGTGATAGCATCATGCCTGAGACTCACGAGCCGCTCTGGCCGAAGTCTGCTTCACCTGACCGTCTTACGAGCTGCACTCTCAACCTGAACGGCGCCTGGAGGGGTCCCACCTCACCAGGCTCGGGTTCAGGGTAACGGATGTCTGCCTCGTCAAACTCTCAAGGCCAAGTGCAGGCTTCGTGACAGGTCTAACGTTGGGTCAGACGTGCCTCCAGTTGATCTGCTGTGCTGGGGTTCGAAACTGATCCCTGGCGATAAAGACTGTTACAAAGGTCATCTTCGTGATCGGCAAAACCACACGCGATTTGCTCTGCCTGCCTCCTGGATCTCTTCGCCAATCGTTAGCAGGTGGTCCTGTCGTACACAGACATGCGGAGAACCTATTTGCACCAATTGCCCTTTATCTCCATACCAGAGACGGAGGCCTGCTTCAACGGAGATGTGTCCTCACCGGCAGCATCGACTGGATCCTGTCGCCAGGACGATATAACCGCAGAACCAGATAGCTGCTACAGGGAACAAGGTAGGACACATGAAGGTGCCAAACGGTCACAGAAAGCTGAAAACTTGTGGCATGTGCCAAACTTGCCACATTGGCCACTGATCACATATAAGCAACATGTTGGCTACGCATGTCACGTTGGGGCCAGGCACAAGCAGATGAGGCCGGGGCTGCGAAACGGCGGCGAAGGAGGACTGTGTGGTGCCTGTACACGAAGATGCTACAAAGCACGACCGGCCCCAAACTCCCGCGAAACCTACTCGTCGAAGTGTTTGCTCACTCAGCACGCAAGCATTCCAACAAGCATTCCAACGAGCATCCAGCCGCATCAAGCAAGCCAAAGTGCACCCAGCACTGGTTCCAACAAACATTCCAAACGCAAGTTCGAACAACCACTCAGCACACATTCCTTGAGCAAACCAAGAGGTATGAAGCCGGAACTAGCATTCCAACGAGCAGTCCGACTAGCATCCCCGTAAGCATTCAACAAAAACACCAACAGGAATTCAACACGCACAGCACCAGGCTTCGGAAGATTCACAAGCCTTCAGCACGCAAAACTACGTCAATAATTTCAGCAATTACAGCAAGCACCCCGAATACAAACTACGAAGCATTTAGAAACTAGAACGGATTAAAACATGCATGTAACAAGGTTCTGCAAGCATTCAACACGCGCACCAACCAGCATTACAAGAGCGCGGGAGGCATTCCAAAGAAAAAGTTTACGACCGAACCACCAAACTTTCAGTGTGGTGTCCAACAAACGTTCGGCCAGCAGCTGCCAAGCAAAACGACAAGCATCCAGCAAAGATTCCAACAAGCATTGCACAGAAGCATCGCAATAAGCATTTAAGAAGCGGGCCAGCACAATTCCAGCAAGCTTTCCAACAAGACAGCTGCGAGCCTTCGGCGCGCAGTAGAACGATGATTCCACTGACAACTATGCGAGGTTTCGGCGAGGATGCCAACAGGAATTCCAAGAATGCCAACCAGCATCCAGGAAGGGTTCCAACAAGCAAACCAACAGACAGCATTCCAACCAACTCAACAATGACCACAAGTATTGAGCAAATATGCAGTCCAACACCCGCACGACGTCAAATAAACACTCCGTAAACACTACGAAGCAAGCGTTTCAAACATGCGTGCAGCGAGCATCGCAACTAGCTGCACGTCTGAGGCGATGACGCTTCGGAAACAGGCAGAGCAATCTCCTGCAACACGAAAGCTACGGCCACCTTACAAGATACTGCTTACTGCAAATATCACGCCTGTAGTGCGCGGAAAGATGTGGCCATTGCGAATCTCCAAACAAAATTCTCGGAACCCTCGAGCCGGAGGCTTGGCAATGCACAACACACCAGCTCCATGACGTCAAGCTGAAGTTGTAACTTCGGATTCAGGGCTTAGACTGGTGTCCAAGGGTCAAGGACACAAGAATGCAGGGACGTGCATGGCAACCTGCCAGTGCTAAGTCGCCACACAAGCTCGTCTTGCGCAAACTGTTGCAATCCGACGCTGCGCCGGCTCTGCGGTGCAGCGGGATGCAAGGCGAGCTGGCAAGGCGAGCCTGAGAGCGATTGCAACATGTCTGCTTGGGGTGACATATTCTCGTCTGTGCACGAAGCCAGAATGCAGCTTTCAAGTGGTTCGGAAAGTGAGGGAACTCGACATACTCCACCCAACCGAACCCATCATTGCTGAGAGGAGAAAGAGAAGGGTCGGCGTCACCCACTTCACGCTGCTGTGGCAGAGATGAGAAACCCTCAACGAGACGGTAGGTCCTGGAACACTCAGTGCTGCATGCAGTCGCAAATCACAGCGAACTTCGCCCAAAGCGTAGCTACGCTAGCCCTACCACGCTGCAACTGAGCTTGGCACTTGCAACAAGACAGCTCCTCTTGAGACTCATGTGCCTTCTGCACTTTCGGCGAGAGACAGCTAGGGTATGCAGGACAGGAGTCTTGCAGGTTTAACTTTGGAACAGAGCATGTGTGTTCAGCCTCGCAGGGCCTGCGTAGCTAGATCTAGTTTCCAAAGCTTGTAGACCCATTCCTATTCGACACCTTGCTGAGAACACCGCATGACCAAGAACGCATTGCCCGCATGGTGCAGCAAAGCCTCGCAGCAACTTCAAGCCGCATGCTGCGTCACTGTTGTCGGCGACCTTGTGTATCTACACCAAAGTTGATCTTGGGGTTTCCCCACGCACCAGAAATCCTAAACTGTGCGATCGAACCGTATGCGAGCAAAGACGCTGAGGCACCTGATGCCTCCGGAGTCAGATCAGAAAGGGACTGACTGAAAAAAACAGTTTTCACAAGAAGCTCGAGCCAGCTGGGACTTGCGCGCTTCTGTCGCCTGCAAAATTCTGCCTGGCAACAGCTTCAAGCCTCCACTCCCGAACCCGTTTATCAACTCCAGCCTAAAGCATCGCCTCCAGCCTGAAGCAAGTACAGGCCACGCACCAGACAAGACGATTTTCGCAAGGCTTGAGCTGTAGCGCCTGCAGGGCTTGCGGGTTGATTCTGTGCGAGAATCGTGGCAGCAGCACATGCAGAATTTCCAGACGTTTCGAGCGGCTTCTTGACATACTTTGAGTACCGCATAGCCAGTTGACACACTCCATCGTCCAAGTGTCGTAACTGTCGCA
Source organism: Symbiodinium sp. clade A Y106 (assembly GCA_003297005.1). Lineage (NCBI taxonomy): Eukaryota > Dinophyceae > Suessiales > Symbiodiniaceae > Symbiodinium > Symbiodinium sp. clade A. The sequence goes on along the minus strand of BGNK01001267.1, from coordinate 21,624 downwards.
CAAGAAAAAGTACGCATGTGATAGAAGTGGCTTGCTGTCTCGAATCCATGTTGAAAGTGCAGGGGCCCTTACATGATTGGAATTGACAGCTGCCAGCAACCTCATTCGGCGTTTTTCTGCGTCCAGTCACGGGGGTGCCCGTGCGTTGAGGGCTCCAGATCTCAGAAGTGCAGATGTTTCAAGCTTCGACTATGGCTCACCTGCCAAAACAGCGATGATAGTGCACATTGAGTGCAGTCATGTACCAGGACCTTCTCATCCAGGCATTGCTTGGTCTCTAAATTTGAGTGTGGACAGCATGCATATCTTCATATTGAAGCCATTTCAACACAGCGTGTCATCGAATTTCGCCAGAGCTGGCAAGATACGGTTTTCGTCTGCCATCTCAGGAAGCCTTTCGGCTCTCCCGCAGCTTTTTGCGCGCGGTTGCTGTCACCACCTGCCAGAGAGAGATATTCGACGAGATCATTGCCGCAATAAGACGCAATCTGGGCCTATGTCGCGCCACATTGAAGCGGCCTGGTGAGGAATCAGACCAACGAAGATGGGACAAACTCAAACAACACTCCGAGCCAATGGCATCGTGACTTTTTCGACGGCGTCAATGTGCGGGTCAGCGGCGGGAAGTCAGCGAGGCCCTCGATAAAGTGCACATACACACACTGCGATAAACCTCTGCAGGAGAATGCCCACATGCTTCGAGGAGCGCACCTTGTGAAGGTCGGCCAGTGCCTGGGTTGAATGGCTGACAAGAAGGGTCCGGATCTCTGAAAAACCTGTTTGCTCTCTCTGCTCAGGGCCTTCTTGTCACTTGCCGACAACACGATGGTGTCCACCTGAGAAACCACAAGGTGGACAGAGCAAAGCCGTGCAGCCGAATTTGAGCACCACACCCATTGGACCTGTCCGCATAGGGCCGATCACATCCAAAACTATCTGACTATCTTGTGCACACTGAAACGACCTGGAATTTTGGGCGATCGGAAGGCTGGGCCTCATCATGAACGCATCTGACATACCAAGGAGTTGTTGTCTCACGCTCGACGCTGGGGCTAGTGCAAGGTACAGGAGGAGCTGACGTGCCTGATGCACAGCGGAGCGCACGATGTTGTTTTTGGGCTCTGGCGTGGCTGAGCGCACCTCCTCCATCTCTCCACACCAGGCGCAGGACCGTAGGCTTGAGCTGTACCGCGGACGGGGCACATGATTGGAAACACCGAACCTCTGTGCGCCAGCCACGACCCCTCATAGAGCAACAAGCAATCGCTCAAAGTCCACATCTCAAGATGGCGGCGCCCGCTCAAACTTACTGTAGACTTCATTCGGCTTCTGTAGTGCTTGACACATCAAAAAACATCTACTGCCTGATGGCCATATAGAAGACTAAGCCAACCCAGGGATATGCGCAGCTACCGATCTCGCTTCACCATGACGTAACTGTCTAAGCTCCTGAAACCTTGCAAAACGACTTCCGAAAGCGGCAAGGAAGGGGCCGAGTCAGTTCTTCCTACGTCGACTCAGCTTTTTCCATCCGCGTTCACTACTCGAGTTCTGTCAGGCTCCAGGCTTCTCAGCGGCTTGCAAGGTCCCAAGCGTGGGACGCAGCCAAGGAAAAGTGGTCGGTGTCTGCGAGGTGGAGAGGGCGACATTGGAAAGTCAGCGACCACCACGCCGCCAGGCACTCGTTTCGTAAAAAGCGCGATGCAAGGTTGGCACGCGGTACTGTGGGCGCCACAAAGGCCAACGCCAAGGAAACATGGCTCAAGTCCAGGCGGTGCTTGTTTGGCGAGAGGCTTCCAAGGAGGCCACGGGGCACGGAGGAGCCAGATGGCTCTGCCCAGCTAAGAAGCTCGACAGCGCGGTCGTCCATTGCCACGAGGCCACCGACAGCTAGGCCGCAAGTGGCCAGGTGCGCGGCGACACTCCGTCCCACGGCAGCGCCGAAGCTGTGTCCACAGAGTATCAGTTGAGGGGCACTGAAAGTGCGGAGGGCGGACAGCACGCCGCAAGGTAGCGATGTTCGCAGGCACTCCTCCACGGGCTGGAGCAAAACAAGGCGCAGCCAGGAAAATTGAGCCAGCTCCTCGTAGGCAGGACCCCGGACGCGTGCGGCACCACCAAGGACGAGCATGAGGCATCTCGGATCTGTCGCATCGTCTAAGAGGGCTCTGAGCCTGGCGAACATAGCCGGGGCCCTCAAACCCTTCGACCGATGGAGCAGAAGTGGCGCGATGCTCCGCGCAGGGGGAGCTCTAGTTTAAGGAAAGGCTCAAGCGAAGTGAAGGGGAACAGGCAGAGGTGATCAGCTAGTTACAGCTAGGTGCATTTGATCCATGTTTGCGGTGCCTCACTTTCGGAATCACAGAGACATCTCAAGAGTGTCAAAGCTAGGCCCAGGTTACAGCAGTGCGCTGCCGCTGGTGTTCCAGTGTGCACCATGAACGCCCATGACATGACTCCTTGCATTTATGCTGGGGAACTTTGTCTCGTCAAAGGTCATCCGGGCCCTGCAGGGCTCTTCGCGGGAAGACATGCAGACCGACGACGGCTGGCAATCACAAGCATGTGCACGCAACCCTGGAACATGCCTGGTACTTACAAGCCTGGAGTTGTCCAGAGATCTTGCATCAAGAATGCGCTGCAAACTCGTCCTTGGCTCCGGAAGGTCACTGGGCACACGAGCATCGCAGCACCTCCACCAGCGAGCAAGCTCCGAGTCTCGATCAACCGACGCACGAGCTGCCGAAGCGCACCCGGTTCAGTAGCCAGGAGTCAAGCTTCCCAGAATGGAATTCAACCTGGCGCAAAATCAGTTGACGCGGAACGGAACTTGGCTCATTGTGGCTGAGCACCTCAACCCTGGAAGACGGGCGCTCAATCACATCGTCAGGGGCAGCTCATTAGGGGGGAGGTGTTTCGGGCGGATCCTTGCTGGAATCTGCGTTTTGGGCTCAGGAGCTGAGCTGAGCTGCTGGGCCACAGACAAGCGCAACAGCGCAACACTTGCGAAGACTTGCGAAGAGCTGAGAACGAGGAAGGGTCCTCGGTGCAGTGCGCGGAGTGGGTCACTGGGCCCTACATCAACTTTCGGCCAAAGCCAGGGCCGACAGGGCCGCCAGGGCCAGTTCAGCATCATCTGCCCCACAAGCAGCACCACGCAAGATGCACGGAGTCACTGTCCCGTCACGTCTTTCCAATTCCAGGCTTAGACTTTAAGGCTTTAATAATTTAAGGACCTTAGGGTGCAAGCCGCCATGCCTGGGCCTCGGCCCACAGCCACCATGGCAACCCCAATCTCGGAATGGGCGACATCGGCGTGGATGCTCGTGGCAGAGCCTAAGCAAACCTCCTTCTGCCAACCCTTTGGCACTGAGATGAAAGGGTCATGAGCTCAAAGGCCCGTTTGTCCAGCTAGCCGGCTAGAATCCAGCTACAGCCCGGCTAGCCAGGCCGGCTGCGGGGGTATGACTGGAAAAGCTTCACCACTTCAGGCGCCTCCCCAGCCTACGGCACGACTTGCACAGATTTGACGAATCACAGGGGCACAGGTGGCACAGGGAGGTCCATACAAGACCTCGACATCACCATGGCTGAGACTGACTCTGCTCAGCACTGCGATCGCCGGCATCTGCTCACACGTGGTGCTGCAAAGGGCTCGCTCAAGGGCCCAAACCGGCGTCTCTCCCAACGCTCGTGCCCAGTCACGGCTCCTAAAGATTTGCCTAAAATCTGCAACAGTGACCACCATGTCCTTATGACATAGCTGCAGGTAGCATCTGCCCTCTTCCACTCATGAATCTGGCCGATGCAGACGCTGGCGCCGCAGGTGCCTGGCAAGAAACCATCACAAAAACAAGCAGGTCTGTTGTTCGCAGGCTCGCTGCCCCTCGCTCGCTCGCTTCCTGCTGGCCTTCAGCTCGTTCGCTCTCACTCTCTTTGTCTCTCTCGCTCTCTCGCTGTAATTGTAGCTGGTTCTGTGGCTGTTGCTGTTGGCGCTGCTGCCGGCGGGGGTGGGGTGAAACGCTACATGTTACACATCCAGGTGCCTGTTTGTTTCACGTATCACATGCATGTATGCGTCCTTGCTGCTCAAGATTCTAGCAGAGTATCGACTACAGCTGTGAGCCTGTAGAAAAAAGACTCCTATGCAGCCTGTAGGCCTGTACCTTCGCGAGGGTCTACACACCCCGGTTACATCTGATGGGGCGGGGGCGGAGAGGGTGGTGGCGCTCGGTGCTTATGTTGCTGCTGAAAGCAATGTCAATATCATGATGTCACAACGTCACAACAGCGCCAATGCCGCCTTCAATGTCAATGTTAATGTTAACGTTGTCGAAGTTCTTAACGTTGCAAACGTTGCTACCGTGGATAATTTGCTGCTGTTCTTGATGTTGTTGATGTACATTAGCGTTGCTCATGCTGTTAATTCAGCTAATGCGGTAGATGCTGTTACTGTTACTGTTACTGTTCCTGTTGCTGTTGCTGTTGCTGTTGCTGTTGCTGCCGCAGCTGCTGCGGCTGCCGCTGCCACTGCCACTGCCGTTGCTCGCGGTGGTGCTGCTGCTGCTGCCTGGTGGTGGTGGTGGTGGTGGGGGGGGCGGCGGCGGCTGCTGCTGGTGCTGCTTGTTCTGCTATGGCTGCTGCTGGTGCAGCTGGTGGTGGTGGTGCTGCTGCTGCTGGTGCTGTTGATGGTGCTGCTGCTGGCGCTGTTGCGCTGATGCTGGGTTTGGTGCTGGGCTGCTGCTGGTGGTGTCGCTGTGGTGCTGCGGGTGCTGCGGGTGCTGCTGGTGCTGCTGGTGCTGCTGGTGGCGCTGTGGTGCTGGTGGTGCTGATGGTGCATGCTGTTGCGCTATACTGCGGTGGTCTCGTGCAGTTGTTCGTGGCGTGGCGCGGTGGGGCGCGGTGGAGCATGCGCTCGGTGGGGCGAGGAGGGGCGCCCGCGGGCTGGGGCGTGTGCCAGTGGGCGCTGCTGGTGGTGGTTGTTGCTGTTGCATTTGCTGCCGCTGTTGTTGGCCGTTGTTTGCTGTTGTTTTTGGTAATCCGGTCTTTGTTAAGAACCCGCCCATCAACGAGCAAAGAAAACGTGTTGTCGAATGGAAACAGCCCACTTCCCCCATCCCGCCTTCAGGACAGAGTGACATGCCATAAGTGCCGGTCAGCATTTCGGAGGAATGGCGCAGCAACGCCGGACTGTGGAAATGCAACCCGGCAAGACCATTACTGCTTCGGAGTCATCCTCTGGGCTGGGATTTACTTGTAGAATTCCTCCGGGGCCGTGGCCACGGCACTGTTGCAGTCATTACGTGAATTCGGCCCCGAAGTGGCATAGGATCGCATCCACCGCGATATCCTCCCATTCGATCAGGGAGCCTCCGGCAAATCATCCATGCACGTTCACATATGCATACTATGACTGGGTATCTACTCATCTGCATGCATGCAACGTTTTTTTTGCGCATGTGCATATGTAAACGTGCATCCATTCATTTGCACATCCGTCCATCCTTCCGTCCGTCCATGCATGCATGCACGCACGCACGCACGAATACATATATACCTACGTAGTCATGCATACATAATCATACATAGACGTACATTGCGTACATACAAGCACGCATACGCTCACTACATTACATTACATTACATTGCATTGCATTACATTGCATTACATTGCATTATTATATAGTACACTGCATCACATGGCCTTACAATACGTTACATTACATTGCAATACTTTACTTCCATCACATTACACTACGTTACCTATTATACATACATTACATACATTATACATACATTGCATACATTACATACATTACATACATAACATGCATTACATACGTTACATACGCTACACACACTACATACATGCATACACGCATGTATGCCTCCGTCAATCCATCCATCCAGACCTAGATACATACACAAGGCATAGACACATAGATCATAGACACATAGACACATAGATCATGGACACATTATGACATATTGACATAGACATATCCAATTAACTAATTAATACATACGTGCATGCAGACATGCAGACATACATACCTACATACATAAACACAGACAAAGACTGACACACACATACACACACATTGGCTCGACACGAACTGATGCTAAGGAAGACTGACAGACTCAGACCGAGACGACGAAGACAACATGTAACAGATTGCGGCAAACATGCAGGCAGTCACTCTAGTGCTGGATACTCCAGTGCCACAGGGGCCCCACTGGCTAATCCGAAAGCAAGTACACAGTGATGATCAGCCACTGCATCCACTCCAGCGACTTGGCTTCGTTGGGCAAGGCTTGTCACTGGAGCCCTTGCCCCCCTGCACTACAGAAAAATCGGCTGCAGTCTACTTCTTCGGAATTTCTCACTCGGTCACCATGTTCAGGTGTGTGCACACACATGCACATGCCCCGCTGATCCAGGGCTGCATCACTCAGAGATTGTTGTCATGAAAGGATGCGGTGCATCTAGGCACCACTGCATTGCTGAAGCGGCAGTTACATCTTTGCTTGAAGAAAGGGGCTCGCATTCGGTCACCATGTCCAGGTGTGTACACGCACACACACACACACGCACATGCCCTGGTGGGCCAGCGCTTCATCACTCAGAAGGGCCCTGCGTTTTCGGCATGGCAACAGCCACTGCTTGCCCGGAGGTTCTGGGGCAAATACCGTCAATGGGCAACGTGAAACAGGGATGAAATGGCATCCACAACGCAACCCTGCTCTCATTAACATTTTGCGCACGCCGTTGAACGGCGTGCTGCAGTCGGCATTGAGTGTACAGGTTGAATGGATGCTGAAGACGATCCTTTCGCAACCTTGGTAGATGTCTTCTTCGCCTTTTCGTCTGTTTCTTTTGCTTTTAGCGCTTCGACTTGGTCTTCGGCTTGCTTTCCTTCTTCTACTGCCGAACAAGTAGGGGAAGCAGGAGGGTCAAAAGCAGAGTGCCATGAACTCGTAGGGGACGGGCTGTCCCGGTCGTGCGCAGTCTCAGGCAGTGACATGAGACATGCAACTGTTGAATGAAATGGCTGCGGGCACTGACCATCAATACATGTTGACATCATGAAGGATCAGCTGTTTCACAGAATCACGAGGCAAAAAGTGAAGAAGTGTAATGTTTAGTTAACTATGCAAAGCAAGATGCATCTTAGGGTGTTGAGATGAGCAACACAGAAGTCTACCCAATGCACTGGAGCGTCGGGAAAATTCGATTATGCATCAGCTCAAATAGCTATGACGCTCTCTCACTTTCACGGAGATCTGGCTCGTTTGCGTGATGGAGATGCTGGGAGGTCACACTACGATCTGCTGTGGCTCTCTGCCCTCCGGAATTATGGTGCTGTGGGCTCAAGTGAGAAATAGCTGCAAAGAAGCGCACGCAGCGGCAAACTGATCAACTAACATGTGCACGGTAGCGAAGCGTTATTTTAACAGGCTTCGCTGGCGCAGCTTCCGAAGGTGTTTACCTTTGCAGAGCATCTTCGAGTCTGGCCACTTTTTCTTGGATGTCACGTGTCGTCATGATGATAAAAGCAGCGAGCATGTCTCGCAGTCACGAACATCTCAGCGAACTGAGACTGGAGGCCGGCGAATGGTGACCCCCATTTTCACTGTTTGAATCGTCTGCTTCAAGTATCCCAAGAAGGGCCTGCGTTAGCCGTTCCCGCCGAGCAGCAGGGCTTTCGGCTGGTTCCGGCGCGCGCTCTGCTGGAATAGAAGCCACGTTGTTCGAGCCAATGGTTGCAAGCGAAGAAATGAGAGACAAAACTATGGTGTTTGCATTGCATGAGTTACTGATGCAATGGTCACACTTGTTTTGCGATGTACACAGGAAGGCGATGCGTCATCTCATACGCCAGAACTTTGCTTTGAACGCAAAAGTGTGAATCGCAAGGCCTCGCTCCTCGGCGAGGTTCCACAGAAATCTAAGGTCCATGAGAGCTTGCACGCGAGGATGGGCACACTTTTTGATCATGCGCGCTCTGGCCAGCAGGCCACTGAATAATACTGGCTCCGGGGAAGCGGAGTATGCGCTGGGCAGGTCTCGAGATTGGCAGGCACGAGTCTAATACATGCGACGGTTTTGCAGATCCAAAGACAATCCGATGAAATCAAAGGCTGGCTCATCTTCAAGAAGATGATGAGACCACCATCCCAGACCCTCGGACGGATCCAAAAAGTAGATCCGCATTTGGGGTGTCCAAGATGGATACGTAGTGTCTTTTGTGGATCCGCTACCATTTTTGGGTGAAACAAGGAAACCTACAACTTGAGCAAAAACANGGCACTAGGCAGCAGAAGCAAGCTTTCATCATTGATTTGGCAGCAAATCAGTCTCTTCTGTGAATCTTGTGAAACTTTTTGTCACAGAAGAGGAAATTGAGCATACTTTTACATATGTTGTTATACATCTACACTGATGCTCATGATTTGGAGCCACTTCAGGCCCTTGAGCCGCTTGAGCCTTAGGTTTAAGGATTCGGGCATTAGGGTTTTAGGGTTTCCAGGGCTTTAGACGTCGANTTCAGGCCCTTGAGCCGCTTGAGCCTTAGGTTTAAGGATTCGGGCATTAGGGTTTTAGGGTTTCCAGGGCTTTAGACGTCGAGGTGGTGGCGCTTTGGGGTTTTAGGGTTTGGAGCTTAGGGCTTTCTGTAGCATTCTCTTCTCTCAGATTATTGAGGTGTTGGGTTTGGAAGTGTTTTGGGCCTTGGTAGGGTGTCCTACGAAGANTGGCGCTTTGGGGTTTTAGGGTTTGGAGCTTAGGGCTTTCTGTAGCATTCTCTTCTCTCAGATTATTGAGGTGTTGGGTTTGGAAGTGTTTTGGGCCTTGGTAGGGTGTCCTACGAAGATGTTGAAGTTGTTTTGTTTATGGTCCCTTCGAAAAGTTTTGCAGGACTGCGGGATGCCTGAGTTTGCAAGATATTTCGGTGTAAAGCACTTAAAGGGTTGACGGTTTCGGGCGGGAGGTTGGGTGAAGCGGTCCGGAGGCTAGTAGCCACANATGCCTGAGTTTGCAAGATATTTCGGTGTAAAGCACTTAAAGGGTTGACGGTTTCGGGCGGGAGGTTGGGTGAAGCGGTCCGGAGGCTAGTAGCCACAAAGAAGCCCACCCTTCAATCAGGCTTAAGGTTTAGGGTGTAAGGTTTCAGGAGTTTAGGGTTCAGAACCCTGAAAATAAGCAAACCTGCCGCCTTCTCAAAAGTTTCCAAGCTTCTTCCCAAAACCAGCTTTAAACCCTATTACCTTCAACACTTAAACACCTAAGCCCCAACCCTCCCGCTGGATCTTTCCGGCGATCGGACGATCGAGAAGTGCTGCTTGGCTCCACGTTACTATATGCAGACTTTCGAGCCTCGAAGAAGCTTTGGCACTTACCATCTCTATATATATNTATATATATTCTCACAGAAAAAGCCGACCACATATAGGGTTCGAAGACTCAAAGCCTGCACTGCACACAATTCTTGTACATCGTCGATCGGAAGCCACTATATACCTCCAGCGTAGATGTCCTGAGCTGCTTTTCTGGCTTGCAGGAAAGCGAAAACCCAAAAACTACACCCAACCGTATGCCTAAAATCCCCAAAAGGTTTCGGAAAGAAGCCGGGTCTCGTCATCTTGCTATAGCCAACCGACCACCATATGCGTAGCACAGCCTCGTTCGTCGAAGCGGGGTTTCGGATCTTGGGGGTTTAGGGTTTAGGGTTCAGGGGTTCAAACCCTACACTCTACAACCTAAAAACCATAAACCCTAATTCTCGCTAAAGCCCAGACAACCCTACTACCTTAAAAACTTAGGACAAACAACTGGCCAGATGATGCAAATAAGAAGCTCGTCTGCAGAAAGACCATGCTATGCGGAGCAGCTCGACTGCAGAAACTCGCTCGGCCTCCTCGGAAGCTAGCAGAGCTACACATATACATACATATGCACGGGTCAGGACTCTAGAGCTTAGTTCATGCTCATGCTGCCCAAAGACTGAATGGTTTCGTCCATGTCGCCTGCTCTTAAAACTGAATCCTAAAGAAGCCGACACAAAGAGACAAGCTCTGGGTCAAGCAAGTGTCGTCGATTGTTCAGCTCGATCTCGAAAGCAGCAGCGACATCCATAAGGTCGCGAAGGAAGCCAGCTCGATCAATGCCTGCGAGTTGCGAGTACTTTGGAAGTCGCACAGCCTGGAAAAAAATGGGCCTGGTTGTAACAAAACTTGGAAGATCAAGTATCAGCAAAAAGTGGTGGGAGCTAAAACCCTGGAAGGGTGTTCCTAAGATCAAGTTTCGGGACATGCCTGAGACTCACCGGTCGCCGCCCTCCTGCTGAAAGCATTCCATCATCGCAAGCTTTCTGTACACTTCCAAAGCCCAGCCACGTCGATGCACCGACCTGCAGACCCGGGCGATGACCCCGTTCAAGGACTCGTCGATNTCCATCATCGCAAGCTTTCTGTACACTTCCAAAGCCCAGCCACGTCGATGCACCGACCTGCAGACCCGGGCGATGACCCCGTTCAAGGACTCGTCGATGTACGTGGAATACATCCTTGGATTTCCCTTCCGGACCGCCCGTTGAATCATGTGATACATCATATGACACTTTGGCAAGAGAGCGAGCGGCCGAGACAGTGTGTTCGTCTACTTGGCCAAATAGTGATCGAAAAGCATGCCACAAGTCCTCTCATCGATCGCCCTCGGGCGATTGGCCATCACAGCATCGAAGTCCATTGCTGCTTTCCCCGCTCGCAAAAGGAAGTCGTGCTGTGACAACGATAAAACATTTGCGTGCTTCTGAAGCCTGTCGACCACGAAACCCAACAGCCCGTGAGTCTCAGCAGCCTTGGCTTTGAGATATTTGCCTGCCAGCATGGTCAAGGTCAAGT